>NW_019167926.1:8228445-8266677 GCF_002303985.1 Durio zibethinus | reverse complement strand
GGTTTATCTTAAATTTTAATAAAATTATCAAAACTTTAAACTATAATTTTCATTATTTATTTTTATTTATTCTTTATTATAAGTTTTATATTTATTATTCTATTATTTTATTTTTATATTTACTTAACATATCCAAATGATAAGTTAAAAATACTAAAAATAACACAAAAAATTAAAAATGGAATAAATAATAATTAATAAAAAATAGAGAAAAAAAACCTTTTTTTATAGGTTAATGGCAAGTCAACATGGGTCAATAGCGATTTAAACCAGTTAAGCTCGATCAGTTAGGGGTTGAAAAAGGTCGGGTCATGGGTCGAGTTGGTCAAATCCCATGTCAAATCTGAGTCCAAACACGAATCTCTTTTAGCTTGAAATGGCATCATTTTGAATTTTTTTTATATAAACTAGATTTTTTTAAAACCATTTCAACCCTTTCTCTCAAAAATTTCAAAGGCTCTCAAAAGCCAAGAGTGCCTGTCACCCAAAAATAAAAAATCGACCACAAGTTGCTGCACTGGCCATCGCTTTTCACCACAAACCCAATCATTGATCCCAAAAAAAGCTATCAAAAAAACCCAAAAGCTTCTTTTCCTTTCAACCCCATTTGACCCCATTTTCATTAAAAGACCCTTCGAACCTCATATATTAGCCTCTAAAATATTTGGCCAAAAAGTTCTCTCTTTTTTTTTTTGTATTTGTTGTTTGCTTTTTCGATCCTTTTGGCATTAGGTCCCCGTTCCACAGGTGTGCGGTTGTTTTTTTATGGATTTTTTTTAGGCTGAACATTTGTTTGGGGTGTTCTCTAATGGAGCTTAGGGCTGTGTTGGAAGTGTTTTGTTGATGGTGTTGGAGCTAAGGCTGTTTAGGGCTTGGTGCATAGTCACAAGGGTTGGCCAAGGTTGGTGTTTTAAAAAGGGTTATTTTTGGTGATGGTGTTAGGACTGATGGGTCTAATGAAAGCTAGGACTTGTGCTAAGGGTATGGGTATGGAGCTAGGTGCTATGTAGGCTTGGGGTAGCTACAATGGTGTTAGGTCGAGGCTAGAAAAGGTACTCGCTAAGCTCAGCTAGGCAGCAAGGGTGTTTATGAGGGGTGCTAGTACAAGGTAGGGGCTAGCCTGGTGATGTGGTCATAAAGGGCAAGTAGAGATGGGGTTGGGTATCAGTGAAATGGGTGCTCCCTCTTCTTGATGCCTTTAGGTGCGGTGAATGGGGGGCCTTGTAGGGAAAATTGATACTCACACTATAAGAAAATGAAAGATTAGTGGCAATTTTGTAGTAGCGTTTGACTTACAAATGCTGCTAGCTTCCATATTTTTATAAAACTTAAGGCATTTTTATCAAAATGTCACTAAATATTCAAATAGTAGTGTTTGTACTTATAAACGCCACACAAGACAAAAATTAACGGCATTTATCTACTAAAATGCCTTGAATAATTTTCTTTAAAAAATTAAAGTGACTATTGAAGGCATGTATTACAGATTAAGCCTTGAATAATCTCTTAAAAAATGGTGGCACATATTAAATGCATTTTTTGCTAGAAAAGCCTTCAATAAATCTTCTCGTCAATGCATATGCCAAAACTAGAGTAGCACGTTATCGGTTAGAGCATACGGTTGTTAACTATAAGGTCGTAAGTTCAATTTTTTCCTCTAGCAATTTTTGGGTCTTTTGAAGGATTATTTCTAAGGGATGATTAAATGCGTTTTTTGTCCAAATATGCCTTCAATACTCTATATAAAAATTTTTGAGAGGATTATTGAAGGTATTTTTGCCTAAGAATGCCTTCAATAATCCCCTCAACAAAATTTAGATAAGATTATTGAAGGCATTTTTGGCCATAAATGCCTTCAATATTCCTTTATAAATTTTTTAGAGCATTATTGAAGGCATTTATGGTCAAAATTGCCTTCAATATTCCATTCTAGGAATATTGAAGGCGTTAGCCATTTTTACCTAGAAATGCTTTCAATAACCTATTCAACATTTTGTAAGGGATTATTAAAGGTGTTTTCTTTCTAAAAAAGCCATCAGTAATCTTATAAAAAAACATTTGGTTTAATTATACATGTGAAGTCAGTTATAGTTTTATGCTTAGAAAACATTTGAATTCAGTTGTAGGTTTATGCCCCAAAAACATTTAGTTTATTTATGTGATACCACGAATTACATTTTGGAATTTACATTACAAACATTGTAGTATTTAAATAAATTGATTAGACATTCGAATTTAAAAGTAGTAATGTTGCCAATCTACAAACTTAAATTATCCATTCAACATGGCATTTTAAAAATATTATAACAAATGATCCTCATATATTTACACTTAACTAACAATGTTTAACCTTAAGGTTTAGCAATAAATGATAATACATACTCACACCACTCTTTATGGATTTTATCAAGTTCGTCTACCGTGAAAGTTTCTTTACTCTCCCATTGAAAAAATCAGAAGTAAATGTTAATAAACGAGAACATAATTTAGCTCTTTTTTTTTTAAGATATAATGACTTTATGAAATTTATACTAACCTTGAATAGTGTGGTTATAAAATCATATAAAACTATCTCTCTCATAAAACAAAGGACATAATATCCACATTCAGTATATCTGGGTTGATAAAGTACTTGAAAAATAAATTTAGTGGGTTTAAGAAATATTTATCTACACAAACTCAGCATAAAAAAATAAATTTCACATTTATTGATAATGACACCCATTTTATCTTTGCCTTCTTATCAAATACAGATATTACCTTAAATTGAAAAGAAAAAAAATTACCTAATACATAAATAAATTTACTTATGAAGAAACAAAAGATATATAATATAATAACATGTAATACCTCTTTATAAAATTTTTAATATTGGCGTTAGACATCGCTGTTGGTTGAGCAGAATTAATTAAGTATGGCGTTAAGGAATTGGTATCAATCACAATAAGCTACCAATGACAACTGCAAACTAATAAGAATGATATACTTAGATTAGGCATCATGTTAGATTCGGGAAAGGTTAGAATAATTATTTCTATGAATATAACTTACGCAGCATTATACAAGAGCAAATAATAATTAGCTTATTTTTTCAAGCATTCAATCACATGATTAGCATGAAAAATGACTATGCCACTCTGCTTACTAATGAAATTAGGATCAATGAATTTGAATCTATGGGTCGTTTGTCTTACCTTGACTTTCTATATAAGAAGATGCACGATAACAATCAACAATACTAATTAGTAAAATACATATTGAGTTTGCATATTTGTATTTATAAGCTAACCTCATATAAGCAACTATACCAGTAACTGATATTTCATCCAGGTTACAAAATTCATTAATCTCATCCATACCAATGTAAGAAAATGATGGTTGATCAAATAACCCATCCTCGGACTCAACATTATACAATTTTTTGCTGATAAATGATCAAGTGAATAATTAGATACTTATCCATGGTAGCCTGAGCAAGGATCATACACTAAGTCCCAATATCCTGCTACAATATATAATGAAATATAAGTATTAAAACCAAATTAATAAATATAATAAACAAATAAATATTAAACTTATAAGCAAAATCATACTTCATGGCTGGTAACAAAGGTTGAGTTCCCTACTTGACTTGCAATGAAAGCTTGTCTTAAGTGGATGAGGCTATCTGACTGGCCTATAGGCATGCTAGGCTACATTGCTACCAACATCACCTCCAAAGTAGCGAGTTGTTGCTGTTGCTCATTAAGACGATGCTCTTGGTCATCAAGTCATTGCTGTTGTTGCTTAATGATTGCTTCATATTGTGCATTTGTCATTCGAGGGGTTTTAGGTTGATTATCGAAAAACTTTGATGGCAACACAAATTTACCAACCCCACAAACTCGACCATGCCTTTCTTTAGCTCCTAATGCTAAAGATAATAGATCTTTGCCATACTAGGTTACTAGTACATCAGATTTAACTTTAGCAGCATAATCATCCTGAAAGATAATAATAAAATGGGCTATAATAACAAATCTATACAAGCTAGTATAGAGTCACGCATACAACCACAATGCCAATCATACGTGATTTAATGACCAGTTATACATACAATCTTTTTAGCCAATTCTTTGGTTGCTTTATTTGTAAAAGATCCATCCTTCTGTAGATGTCTTTGTTTTCATACATCTCATCTAGAAACTTTGGTGCTAGAGTTAGCTGATTCCTAATAAATTACCGTAATATAAGAATCAAAATCTATTATATAAGTGTTCATAAATATTTATTTATGAGTATAAAATAAGTGTGTGAATACTTACAAGCTCATACTTAACATTTGCATATCCTTTTCTCGCTGTCCAATGGTGATATATTTGTTTGGCCCGAATGTTCTTTTGGTTTTCTTTGATTTTATAAAAAGAAAGAAATTACATAAATCACATATAAAGATATTGAATATATTGCATAAAATCTTATAAACAAATTTTTTTGTAATGGGTTTACGTACTAAAAAATTTCTGATAGCTGATCTCGAACAAAACTTCTCCAATCTTCATTACTTATAACATCTGCATATGACATAAGTGGAACAGCCAATACATCACCTTGATCAGTGAGTGGTAAAATATATTGGGTTGTCAATCTACTTTTAAAGTCTTTGAATACTTTCCTAGTAGATTGCAATACAAGCTTTTTACACTCAATTGGGACGTCGAACTATTCCTAAATAATTTAACACAATTAGTATGAACACATTGAATTTCAATTAAATGATCAGTTAACAAAGTTTATGAAATAGTTGAATAAACATACCATAACCGACTCCCACATACCATCTTTAGATCATCAGGAACTCGTCACCAATTATGGTAAGTAATTGAAATGCTATATGAACGATGACACCAATATGAGTAACCAACTTGGCAGCTTCATTAGACATAGGCTACCCATTTTGATTGAAGTCTACGTGAATTTTTGTGTCATTCACTTTAATTTATTTATTTATTTCCCTTTTTTTTCTTTTTTAGCCTACAGGTGTGTATTGTGCTTGTTTAGTAGAAGGAGAAGTATGTTGTTTAGAGTCCATAATACCTACGATTTTGATTATAATTATACAAAGTACACCAAACTATCTCTCTAATTTTCACACTATACATAATAAAATACAACCAATATCATACTATAAAAACACCATTTAGCAAATTATTTAGCAATGTGTTCAGAAACACCATTTAGCAAACCATTCAACAAACCAGTATCATACAATATCATTCAGCAAACAAGTATCATACAATACCATTAAGCAAACTATAATATTTAAAGCAAACTACAATATTTAAACCAAACTATACAAAAACACAATACATCCAATAAAAGGTGCCTAGACAACTAAGGTTATAGTGAAATGAATAAAAATATATATACAGATGTAAATAGTAAAAAAAAAAATACCTTTATCGAAGAATATAAATAATACAATAAACAAATAAAATAAAGACATACCAGTAAACAAAAAGGTGCGCAGCATTAACTTATTGAAGGTCGACAGCGACGATAGAGATAAAGAAACCAAAAGTCAAACAAAAGTGTTTTGGGGGTTTGGTTTGGTTCATTAATACAGCTTGTAAACATTCTCTGTAATGGCAATTTGTGATTTCAAAGTTCAAGATAGGCTAATGAATATAAAAATTATAAGTAAAGGTGTTTTTCTATAAAAAATACCTTCAATAATCCCCTTAAAATTTGACTACGAGATTATTAAATGCGTTTTTACTAAAAGATGCCTTTAATAATATCAAAAAAATTTTAAAAGGAATTTATTAAAGGTGTTTTTTTTTTTAGAAAATGCCTTCAATAATCCAATCCATTTTTTCAATAGCTTGTTTATTAGAGGCATTTTATGATAAAAATGCCTTTAATAATCTTGTCCAAAAATATTACAAGGATTATTGAAGGTGTTTTATAAAAAAAAAATGCCTCCAATAATTTTCTTTAAAAATTTTTAAGAGGAGATTAGTTAAGGCATTTTTAATAAAAAAAAGTTTATAATAATCTCATCGTCAAAAGTTTAACAAATTATTAAAGGCATTTTTGGTAGAAAAGTGCCTTCAGTAATATTCTCTTGATAAAAATGAGGGGGATTATTGAAGGTATTTTTACTAAAAGACTCATTTAATAATGCCAAAAAATTTTTAAAAGGAATTTATTGAAGGTAACTTTTTTTAGAAAATGCCTTTAATAATCTGATCCATTTATTCAATAGCTTGTTTATTGGAGACGTTTTATGTCAAAAATGCCTTTAATAATCTTGTCCAAAAATATTACGAGGATTATTGAAGGCATTTTATAAAAAAAACACCTCTAATAATTTCTTTCAAAAACTTTTAATAAATGATTAGTCAAGGCATTTTTAGTCAAAAACACCTATAATAATCTCAACATCAAAATTTTGACAGATTTCAATAGCTTGTTTATTGGAGACGTTTTATGTCAAAAATGCCTTTAATAATCTTGTCCAAAAATATTACGAGGATTATTGAAGGCATTTTAGTCAAAAACACCTATAATAATCTCAACATCAAAATTTTGGCAGATTAGTGAAGGTATTTTTGGTAGAAAAATACCTTCACTAATATTTCTATGATAAAAATGGAGGAGGATTATTGAAGGTGTATTATGCAAAAAAAGCTTTCAATAAATTCTTTCAAAAAAATGAGGGAATTAGTAAAGGCATTTGTAGTAGAAAATGCCTATAATAATCTTCTCATCAAAATTTAAGAGGATTATTGAATATGTTTTTGGTAGAAAACTGCCTTCACTGGTATTCCCCTACTAGAAATGGATGGTATTATTGAAAGCATTTTTTGCAAAAAACACCTTTAATAAATTTCTTCAAAAATTTTGAGGAGATTAGTGAAGGAGTTTTTAGTAAAAAAATACCTATAATAATCTCATCGTCAAAATTTAAAAAGATTATTGAAGGCGTTTTTAGTAGAAAATCACCTTTACTGATATTTATTTGATAAAAATAGAGGGAATTATTGAAGGTATTTTTTGCAAAAAATGCTTTTAATAAATTGCTTTAAAGGCGTTTGTTTGTTGAGAATACCTCTATTTGTCAAATGTATGCATATGTGTCTTACAAACTCCAATAAAATTGTCCCAAAACTTAGTGCATCCAATCCCCAACTTCAACCTTTATCTTTATTAATCTACTATTTCTCTTTTCAGACCAACTATAATTTACTTTTCCTTTCCTTCAACTTTTAGTATTTGAGCTTTATCTTTTGGAACCCTTTTTCGATTATTCTTTAGTTATTTACTTTAGCTTTTACTTCATTCTACTATTCTTTCAGCTTTTGCAATTTGTGATATTCCTTTTGGTTTAAAATTTTTCTCAAAAATCTACTTTCCTCGAATACCCATTTGGAACCCATTATCCACTTCCCTTTCCCTTGCATTTTTTTTCCTTTATTGGGTTCATCTAAACCAGTTTTACCTTATTTCAACCCCATCTACAAATATTCTAGGCTAATGTCTGCATTAGCAATAAAGTTTTAAATGCTTTATATAAGGTAGCTAAGAAAATACTTCACAATAAGAAGTTTTGGTCTTCTACAAGTACTGGTCTTGTTATTATTTTTGGTTTAAAACATAGTAAAACTAAGTATTTTACATCTTCATTTTTATATAAATTATTTATATAAATATGGTCTGATAATGTAGCAAGTACTAAATGGATAAGAGTTGGATGCAAAAGTCAAGATTAAGTTAAGAGTACCGAGATGGAGTGAAAAATTTTCTTAATTTTGCATTTGAAAATACAAGTGAAGATAATATGATATTATGCCCATGTGTGAAATGTGCTAATATCGATTGGCAAATGCGTGAAGTTGTTTTTGAACATTTAATTTGTATTGGATTTGTCTCAGGATATGTTAATTGTATTTTCATGGAGAGTTTATATCGTTAAAGTCTTCCACTAGAGTTCATTCAACTTTAGGGGCTCCTCAGCATCAATATGATCCTTTTATAACAGATGACATTGAAAGCCATATTACGAGATGCTTTTAACATTCATAACCAATATTTTCATAATATGTCTCCCTAAAATGATGGATTTACTGAGTCAAATATTGAAATGAATAAATTTGGTGAACATGGAATAGGTGTAGATGACCAACAACCTAGAGGAGAAGCATCAAAGTTTTATAAGTTGTTTGAGGATATGAATGAAGAACTTTTGAGGGATCAAAGCATTCAAGGTTATCTTTCTGTGTTCATCTTTTTTACTTAAAATGCTTATATGGATGGATGGGAAACTCTTTGACTTTATTATTGGAGTTTATGAAAGAAATGTTTCCTTTTGCAAATATCCCTAAATCTTGTAAGGAATCAAAGAAGATGATCAAGGATTTGGGTCTTGGATATGAGAAAATTTATAGTTGTCCTAATGATTGTATGTTGTATTAGAGTGATAAAAAAATCAAAGATCTTGTCATTTGTGTGGTATTTCTTGTTGGGTGGTCAAAAATCCCAATGAAAGGTCAAATAAGGATGGTGATGAGGTCTATGTAAAAAAAAAAAAGTCTATAAAGGTTTTACACTATTTTCATTAATACCAAGACTTCAACGACTCTTCATGTCTTTCAAAATTATAGATTCTATGAGGTGGCATCATAAGAAATAGATAGATGATGGATCATTAAGGCATCTTGTAGATTATTTGGCATGAAAATCATTTTATTCTAGGTTTCCAAACTTTGCATTTGATCATCAAAATGTTATGCTTGGACTAGCATCTGATGGATTTAACCCATTCAAAATGATAAGTACTTCTTATAATGCTTAGCTAGTTGTATTGATTCCTTATAATTTGCCACCATGGATTGCCATGAAGCAATAGTCATTTATCTTGTCTATGATAATTTTCAAGAAAAAAGGTCTAGGTAATGATATAGACATCTACTTACAACTTCTTATTAAAGAGTTAAAGCAATTATGGGAAGGAGTTGAGACCTATGATGCATAAAAAAAAAAACTTTAATATACATGCTGCTTTATTATAGACTATCAATGATTTTTCTACTTATGTGAATTTATTTGATTAGAGCACAAAAGAATGTTATGCTTGTCCATGTTGTGCTGTGTAGACATGTTCAAAAGGGTTACCTAATGGTAAAAAGTTCTGTTATATGGCACATCATCAATGGTTAGATGATAATCATCAATTTAGATTCTAAAAACATCTTTTTGATGGAACTAAAGAGTTGAAGAGATCACCTTTACCAATTAGTGGCTCTAATATCTTGTCAAAGTTAAAAGATATCAAATTCACTTATGAAAAAATGACTCAATCAAGGAAAAGAATGAGGGACATCTTTGGAGGTGTCTAACCTCATATTACTCAAGTTAGTGATACTGATACACAAGTTAGTGATCTTGATGTTCAAAGTGATAAGGAAGACAATGAAGAAAATGACCCTAATGAGTCTAAGTTATGAAAAAAAAAGTATCTTTTTTGAGTTGCCTTATTGGGAGTATAATTTATTACGTCATAACCTTGTTTTGATGCACATAAAGAATAATGTTTGCAAAAATTTTATCGAGATAATTTTCAATGTGAATAAAAGATCAAAAGATGACTTAAAGAGTCAGCTTGACCTAGTTGATATGGGGATTCACCCTGACCTTCATCTGAAGTTGCTTTCTAATGGAAAATATCAATTCCTCCTACCTATTTTGGGATTTCTAAAGCTGAAAAAGATGTATTTTTCAAGGTTTTGAAAAATGTGAAAGTTTGGAATGGCTATGCATCAAATATATCGAGATATGTGAATCTGAAAGAGTGAAAACTTTCTTCATTGAAGTCATATGATTATCACATTTTGATGCAAGACTTACTTCCCCTTGCTTTACGTTCATCAATATAAAAGTAAGTCACTTTAGTGGTAATTAAATTGAATAACATGTTTAAAGCTCTATGTGAGAAAGTTTTGAATGTGAAAGAGCTTGACAAACTCGAAAATCGAGCCGTAACTACTTTATGCCATTTAGAAAAGATTTTTCTCCAAAATTTTTCACTATTATGATGCATTTGGTTATTCACCTTCCATATGAAGTAAAAGTTAGTGGACCAGTTTATTATCGAAGGGTGTATCTTATCGAAAGGTAATTAGTTGTTAATAGCTTAATTAGGTTGTTAGTGTTGATCATGCCACTCTAGTTAAAAAGATATATGACAAATGTTTAATGCCATAGGTTTTTTAGAATGTTGAAGTCTTATTGTTGCAACAAATGTTATTCGAAAGGTTTTATTGCTGAAGGATATTTAGCAAAAGAGTGTATGATATTTTGTTCTCATTATTTAGAAGATGTTAAAATAAAAATTAATAGACCATTGAGAAATGTTGGTATGCAACATACTGACTTTGCCTATAGTTATCTTTTTAAAAGTTTTGGATAACCAATAGGCAAAGCTGAAATAGTTGAGTTAGATAATAAATCTTGGGCATAAGCACATCAATATGCTCTTTTCCATCATGACTCAATTGAATGATTTTGCACATAAGTTTTTTTGCTAAGAAATAATTCATTCCATTAAGCATAATTTATTGTATTTTTGTTAATACTTTATCATGATACTTTGTAGTGAGTATAGAAATAATTTGAGAGCTTGTGCACATTATAGATGATCAAACCCTTGAGAGCTTGATAAGTTGTTCGTAAAAAATTTTCATGAATGGTTAAGAGCAACTGTAAGTAATGCCATACTTCCCATTATGAAAAATCTACATAAAATGCTTACGGTATAACTAACATTAATAACATATATATATATTCCACCTTTATAGGTTTGGAGTGGAAGGCTTTTTAGTGAAGAGGTGAAGTGCCTTTCACAAGGTCCGAATAGGATTGTGAAATGATACAAAGGTTTCATCATCAATGGATTTAGATTTCACACTAAATCCCATGAGAGATTTAGAAGTACACAAAATTCAAGAGTTGTTGTTACTTCATTAACTACTAGCTATGCTAGTGCTAGGGACACAAACCCTTTAAAAGGAAATGTTAATTATTATGGCATGATTATTGACATCATTAAGTTGGATTAGTACAACAAGTGAAAAGTTGTCTTATTTCAGTGTAATTGGACTAATATAAATGGTGCAGGAGATATTAAGAAAGATTAGTTTGCACTTACACTTATGAAATTTTTTGATTAATTCACACTAGACAATAGCTCATTGATGAACCTTATGTTTTTTCATCTTAAGTAAAATAAGTTTTTTATTTTGAAGACGCCAAAGAATTGAATTAGTTTGTTATTCTTTGAAATATACCTAGAGACTTATTTGATATAGGGTTAGATACCAGAGATGATGTTGAACATGGAATTAAATATTATCCTTTTGCTGAACAAAACTTGGATAAAAAAATCTCCAGTACCTCTGCTCAGTTGGTCCACGAAGATGTTAATGAAGATATTTATAAACCATAATGGATCATCCACATTTTGTAATTCAAGTGTTTAAGACATAATGTAATAAATGCTTGTATATAATTAATGTCACATTTGCTATTGTTTATTTATTGTATTGTAAATCATACATCATCTTTTAATTTAATTAAATTGATATGTTCTTTATATATCGTTGGTTATGACTTTTTCACTTCTTAATGTCTTTTTATATGTTCTAAAGTAATATCTTTTATATATTTGCTTTTATGATGTAGCTAAGCTACAATGCAGAGGAGTAGGTTGAAGGGAATAGATATCAGAGATATTAGTTTAGAACTGTTTACGGCACTTGTTGATCTTAGGTATGGACTGAATCTTTTGAGGGGAATGAACGTACTGTCAGTTCTAACTCAGTCACTTATAACCTTTGAACTGCCATTGGATCTGGCAATATAGGAGGTCCAGGTTTAGATAGTATCCTGTCAATTGATTCTACGTTTAATTTGAATGTAGGTATCATATACCCCATATTTAGAATTTGATTATAATGATTAAAGTATTGGCATTTTACAAATTGATTTTTTATTTTTTGCAGTTGATAACAATGGTCAATAGAGGACCAGAGGCTGGACAACTTTGAAGGAATTATTTGTACTACCTCCAAACGAGCGTATTGTAGTGTCTGCAAACTCTGATAAGTAATCAATTGGTGAAGAGGCTCAACTATTGACTGGATTTCTAGGTATGATTGCTCGTAATAGAATGAAATTGTTTATTCATTATGAAACATGGCATAACATTCTAGCAGAAGTTAAGGCCGATGGTTTAAACTTTATTGAGGTATTAATATAATTAATTACATATAAAAAAATAATTATTTTACATTTGGTTTATTGATTCAAACTTTTCTTTTTGTATTATTACAGTTAAGATTTGTCATTAAAATATCAACTTCATTTGTGCTTAAGTCATTGGGAAAGAAATGGAAAGACTATAAGCATAATTTGAAGAAAAAGTATTTAGATTGAAATTCTACTATAGAGGCCACAATGGAAAATCTACCCCATAATGTGATTAGGTGGCAATATGAACAATTAGTTAGATTTTAGTTCTCAAGAAAAGGAAATGTACTAATTTTTAACTTTTAATATTAGTTTTAAATAATAAAAGTGTTTTATGCTTTAAGTTGGTAATATTTGTATTTCTACCATATATGTAATTATTTTTTATGATAGGAAAGAGAACATATTGGGATTGGTAGAAAAAAGCAATAGAAATATAGCCACACAAGTGGATCAAAAAGTTTTTCAAGAAAGCAAAAAGAAATAGTAAGTTTATGATATTAAACTTATCCGAATGAATGAACTTTTTATGCCATTAAAAGGTAAAAATGCAAATTAATAGTTATTTTTCTATTTTAATAGTTTTGATAGTTTCAATAGATGATATTAAACTTATCCAGAGTATTGAACTTAGCTTTCACAGTTAATGTGTAAAAAAAGTTATTATTTACGTCTATTTAGGAATTTTTATGCCGTTAATAGGTAAAAATACAAAATTATTGTTATTGTTCTATTTTATCAGTTTGGATAGCTTCAATACATGATATTAAACTTGTCTAAGTGATTGAACTTGGTTTTTACAATTGGTATGTGTGAAAAAATTATTGTTTATATCTATTTGGGACTATTTTTGCCTTTTAAAAGTAAAAATACATATTAAACTTTTGGATGGCATTTAACAATTTGGATGGCTTCAATACATGATATTAAACTTGTCTAAATAATTGAATTTGATTTTCCATGATTGATAATGCTTTTATTGTTTACGTTTGTTTAAGACTTTTGTGCTGTTAAAGGGTAAAAATGTAATTTTATGGTTATATTTCTATTTTAACAATTTAGATAGATTAAATACATGATATTAAATTTATTCAAAATTTTGAACTTGATTGACAGGTTTGATATGTATGAATATGTCGCGATTGATATGTATTTAACAATAACATATGTTTTTATATAGGAGATTGAGATTGACACCGGAGTTTCTGCATATCCTACAACTTGGGTTGAGAATAAACAGGCTTATCCAAAAAAAATGGGCCTGTCCTTGGTCCAAATCCATACATAAATAAGGTGAGTTGGAATAGGAAGATTGTGTTCACACTTGCTGGAAAAGAAGATCATGAATATGAATGGGATTGTGGTTAGGTTCAAGAGTAAATGGGTAGATTATATTCACATACAAATCTCATGATTTTAGGCGTGATTGTAGCAATGTAATATGAAAGTTTCCATGCTTAGAGGGATATTCTTAGCCTATATATTTTCTATTATTCTTTGATAAATGGTAGACTAGAGTTTTATTTATCCTTAGGCAATCTTCGAGATTGTTTTTCAAGTTTTGTATCTCTTGGGTGGATTTTCTAGAGTGGCGAACTTCTTTTATTCTGTATCCTTGATTAGAATTCTTAAGGTGGTGTTCTGTATCCCTTAGTTTCTAATCTTGGTGGTGAACTTTTATCCCTTTTTAATTCAATAATCATATTTTACCATTATTCAAATTCTTGTGAGTTATTTTTTTTATGAGTTTTTCTATTTGTAGTTAATCTCCACATCTAAAACATCAATTTTCGACATCAAATTGGTCTCAGAGCTATGGCAGGTCATCGTCATCAAGCACTAATAGAAGAGGTTGAAGACAACATCGACGTTGCAGCAACTACCAATGTTGACCCAATGGATGCCCTTATAGAGGAGATATGGCAACAGATCCTTCAATTAAAATATCAACTACATATACAAAAAGATAGAGAGGAGATAAGGAGGCAACGAAGGCAACAAAGGCAATGAAGGAGAAATGAAGAAGATGAAGGAGAAACCAATCCATTCTATGGAAACAATAATGATTCTGATGATAGTACCCTATCTCACCCACGACAAGTTAGAGACTATCTCCACATAAACCAATTTCAACCTAGTATATTCAATCCAAAGATAGAAATTCCTGAGTTCAAGGGGAAGATGCAACCTGAAGAATTCTTAGATTGGCTATGCATGGTGGAATGCATCTTTGAATACCATGATGCCCCTGAACCTCGTAAAGTGAAGCTAGTGGCCATCAAACTCAAAAAGCATACATCCTTTTGGTGGAAAAATCTGAATAAGCAAAGGGAAAGAGAAGGCAGGAGAAAAATTACAACTTGAGAGAAGATGAAAAGAGAGTTAAAGAGAAAGTATCTTTCAGATAACTTTTGACAAGATGTCTTCCTTAGGCTCCATAACTTGAAGTAAAAGATCTCTCAGTAGAGGAGTATATGACTGAGTTTGACCATTTCATGTTAAAGTGCAAATTGATGGAATAAGAGGAGCAAACTATTGCTCGATATCTTGGAGGATTGAAGATTGAGATAGCTAATACGGTGCAGCTACAACCCTATTGGACTTTCAATGATGTATGCAAGTTTGCCCTTAAGGTGGAGAGACAACAAAATGAGGCTCGTAGTAGCAACTTGAGATTTGGGTTTCGAGAAGGCAAGCCTTAGTCTAGTGAACAAACCAAAAGGTGTTTTAAATGTCAAGGGCTTAGACATATTGCCTCAGAATGCCAAAACAGGAAGATTATGACTCTAGTAGAGGAAGACTTGGAGCAAAATAAAGAGAAGTTGGCTGAAGAGGATCAAAACCTTGAAGATGAGAAAGATATGACCTATGGCGATTGTGGAGCATCCTTAGTCATAAAATGCAGCTTACGTACCGCACCTGCTAAAAAAAAATTAGTTACGTAAAAATGTGTTCCACATTCAGTGTACTACCCATGGGAAGGTATGTGATGTTATAATTGATAGTGAAAGTTTTGAAAACGTTGTTTCTACCTTTATGGTGCAGAAATTAAACCTCAAAGTAGTGGATCACCCCCAACCATACAAGTTGTCTTAGCCACAAAAAAAAAATTAAGGTTAGTAAAAGGTGTTTGATTCCTTTTCCATAGGAAAGTAATACAAAGATGAAGTATGGTGTGATGTAGCTTCAATGGATGCTTGCCATTTACTGCTTAAAAGACCTTGGCATTATGATAGGAGGGTTATTTATGATGGTTATCACAACATTTACACATTTGTGAATGACGGATGCAAAATCATCCTAGGCCCTGCCAAGCCCATGGTAATGTCCAAATCAACCAAAGGGGAAAGAAGCAGCTTATTTACCAAGGCCAAGAAAATTAAGATGAGTGGTACTATGTATGCACTGGTGTTGATTGAGAAGAATAAAGATAGTGAAAAGCCCCTTGTAGTGATACAACCATTATTGGTAGAATTTCAAGATGTTGTTCAGGAGGAGTTACCAACTGGTCTACCACTAATGAGAGACATTCAACATTGCATAGACCTTATCCCAAAAGCCATTCTACCATTTGTTATAGCCTTTTTGAAATTATTCTTGGAAAGAATGCAATTTGTCTTTTGGATTTAATTCAACTTTATGCTAATCAGAATTTTGATAGAGATGTAGAAGAAAGAGCCAAGAGTATCAAAATATTTCATGAATAGGTTTAGAATAAAATTTTGTAGAAAAATGAGAAATATAAAAGGGTAATAATCAAGCATCGAAGACATGTGAAGTTCAAAGAACATGATTTGGTGTGGATTAACTTGCAAAAAGAGAGATTTTCTCTAAGGAAGTTTGGTAAATTACAACCTAAAGCAGATGGTTCATTTAGAATTCTCCAACATATTGGGAAGAATGCCTACAAGATAGAGCTTTTTGACACTTATGGAGTATCTTCCACCTTCAATGTTGTTGATTTATACCCTACCATGGCAAAAATACTAGTTCAGACTTGAGGATAATTCTTTTCCAACCAGAGGATATTGACACTAGAGTGTCTGCACATCTTACAACTTGGGTTGAGACTAAAGCAAGCTTATCCAAAAATAAGATGGGCCTATCCTTGGTCCAAATCCACACATAAATAAGGTGGGCTGGAATAGGGAGATTGTGTTCACACTAGCTGGAAAAGAAGATCATGAATATGAATGGGATTGTGGTTAGGTTCAGGAGTAAATGGGTAGATTATATTTACATGCAAATCTCATGATTTTAGGCATGATTGTAGCAATGCAATATGAAAGTTTCCATGCTTAGAGGGATATTCTTAGCCTATATATTTTCTATTATTCTTTGGTAAAAGGTAGACTAGAGTTTTATTTATCCTTAGGCAATCTTCGAGCTTGTTTTTCAAGTTCTGTATCTCTTAGGTGGATTTCCTAGAGTGGTGAACTTTTATTGTTCTGTATCCTTGATTAGAATTCTTAGGGTGGTGTTTCTATATCCCTTAGTTTCTAGTCTTAGGGGTGAACTTTTATTCCTTTTAATCTAATAATCATATTCTACCATTATTCAAAATCTTGTGAGTTGTTTTCTCTATGAGTTTTTCTGTTTGTAGTTAATCTTTACATCTCAAACATCAATTTTCGGCATCAGAGATGGGTGAAAAAATTGGACGTGTGAAACTTTTTTGCTTAACACATACAAAAAAAGACAAATCTTATCTGAATGTCGAAATATAAGAAATTATGATAATTTGTTACATCTATTTTAACAGAAAGTAAATATTTACTATTTTTAACATATTATGAATTGATCATTAAACTCGATAGTTTTATCTGATTAATTTTTAGGAAAAAGCAAAAGAGAAAATGGATGTTGAGTTTGAAGTAGCATCTAATGGTTCTATCAACATACAAGTATTGAAAAATCAAATGTTTATAGAAGTTGCTGGAAAAGAAAAGCACAGTCGGGTCGGAGGCCTTAGATTGGGTCCAACACCATCTACCTACTATGGACATAGCTCTTAGCAATTTACATTCTTAGCAAGTCAGTCTTCGCGAGATATTTCCGTATTGAAAGAGGAGTTGCAAACTATGCAACAATATTTCCAGCAAATGGAAGCAAAAAGAGAATATGAGGTGCCAAAATTGAAGAAAAACGTGCTAGAATGGACCAAAAGCATGCAAAATTTTAGCAATTGCATAATCGATTCGATCATCTTATGAATTTTGAGTAACAACAATTTTTTAGAACTAATCTCAGTGGTCCACCAACTCAAGTATTATATTTAGTAAATATTTATATTTTTTAATATAAAAAATAGTTTATTATTAAGTGTTAAAACTTATATGATATTATTCAGTAGGTTCTTGAACATGTTAGTGACCAAGGTGAAAAAATTCCTTAATCAAATGACAATATTCCAAATCTATGCAGTCATCAATTTCACACATTTAAAATTTTTTTATTAATGTACTAAAATAATTTGAATGTTATTATACTAATTATTAAACTTTATTTTGATTACATGCATATTTGAACGTGAATTATGTAATTATTAATTTTAGTTTCTAAATTTAACTTTGTTTTTATTTCTTTTAACATTTTTTGTTAATGAAAATAATAAATATTAAAAGAACTTTAAAAAAGAAAAGTAAATTTCTTAATTGAGCGGTGTTCGTGTTTAAGAATGCCACTAATTTCTAAATTAAGTGGCATTTGTACCATAAAATGCCACTAAAATTAGTAGCATTCTTATCGTAAAAATGCTGCTAAATTAGTGGCATTTATATCATAAAAATGCCGCTAAATTAGCTATATTTTTATAATATAAATGCCACTAATTTAACGGCGATTGTCCCAACAAATGCTGCTTAATAGAGCAGTATTTATAATATAAATGCCACCATATTAGCAGTGTCTTTTTTTAATGCAAATGTCACTAAATTGCAGTGTTTTCAAATATAAACACTGCTAAAATAGTGACATTTTATAAAAAACGTCACTATTTTTCTTGACATATGTGTAGCCGACACTCTTAGTGGTGTTTTTTGCAAATGCCTCAAATCGTTTAGTGGCATTTATAAACATCGCTAAACATTGAAAAAAATGCCACTAAAGGCCTAAACTCTTATAGTGTCAGGGGTGGTTGTAGGTAGGTTTGTGGGTAAGTCAGGTTAGGGTGTGGGAAGAGGCAGGTGAGTGGATCTTGGCAAGGTGATGGGTGGCCAATGGTGTCATGCATGGCACCACTGCCACCCTTGTTTTCTTTTTTTTTTTTTGTCTCTCTTTATTTCTTTTTTAGCTTTATTTTATTAATTATTTATCAAATAATTTTTTAATATTATTGCATTTTAATATTTAATTATAAAATAAAAACAACTAAAAACAGTGGGCTTACTTGATAAACCCAACGAATTTAAAAACCAAAAGCTAATTTGGTATACCTGAAAAACCCTCAGTGTCTACAATTCACCCAAGAGAACTTTTTCTTTGCAAATAAAACAATAATAAAACTATATATAGCATATTAAATGCACCTTAAATTTAAATTATCTCTTGCTAGTTAATTAATTAGTATTTACTTTTACTTAAAATATTTAGCCACATACTAGTAAAATAAATTAAAGGGATGATTCTCTACTTAGGATATTAAACCACTTATACTAAAAATGTAATATGCTGATCCTTAAAGTACATTAGGCTTATAGAGTTTCATCACAATGTGAAACAACTTGAAACAAAAAAGAAAACCCAAGGAGAAATGCATGCTTTCAAGCTTCTCTTCCTTTTTCCCCTCATTGCTATTTGCTATGCTACTCTTGCATAGAGCAACTATGACCTCTATTGGTTGGTTCAAACCTGGCCAAATGAGTATTGTTCCAGTAATCCTTATGGCCAAATAATGCTTCCATAGAAGTTAGTAATGCGTGGTCTTTGATCAACTAATAGTTCTGGATTAACTCCTAATGCGAGGTCTTTGATAAACTAATAGATCAAGATTGACTCTACAATATGCAAGAATGCTATCACTAATAATGATTATCAATGAAAATTAGAAATTATTATGAATGAAAAATTACAAAGAAAACACTTATAATGATCGTTACTTTTAGTTATGTATCATATATTTTTTATTTTTGTTTTAAACTCTTATTTAAAACAAATTAGTGAATAAAAAATAATAATAATAATTAGTAGAAAAAGTTATGTTAGGTATATTTTAAAATTATCTTAAAAATAATATTTAATCGAAAAGTAATTAAAAATTGGACGAATCACTATTTTTTAATGCACAATTAACAGTTAAGTAAAGAATGGTTTTTTTCATTTGGTACTTCGATTAAATTTGGTAGACTTTATTTTCAAGTACATTAGATTGAGTGTAGAGGTTGTATTTGATATTTGACATTTACCGAAAAATACATAGTTTTCATGTTAATTTCAATCACGTTCCCTACTTTGGCAAGTTTTCATGTTAATTTCAATCGTGTTCCCTACTTTGGCAACTT
The DNA here is from genome assembly GCF_002303985.1 of Durio zibethinus. Next base: position 8,246,890 of record NW_019167926.1, on the reverse strand, counting down.
CAATAATGTTCTTTTCTTCCATTTTTGGTATGACAAACTTTAAAATGTTCTTTCTTTGCTTTCAATAATGTGTTTTTTTACATAGTGGTAAAATCATATGTACAATCTTGATATATACGTCTCTTAACTCAACAAAATCGGATTCTTGGTTTTATGCTAAAATGTAATATGAGATTTTATACATAAGACAATTATACAAAGCATAAAATTTTTCTTAATATATAAAAATTATGTAAAATTAAAGATATTATTTTCTTTAATCATATACTTATATATATATATATATATCTATTGATGGACAATAAAGACAAAAGTGTTAAATATATAAAATTTAAATAGGATCTTAGATGATTCAGGTTAGAAAAAATTTTAAAATCGTTGATTGTTTTAATGTTTGATTTATGGAAGAGAATTAGATTATTTAGTTTTCAAAATTTCTATCAAAATCAAATAAAAAAGTAAGCATACCATAACCAATGATATTTGATTAAAATAAAAATAATTTTAATTTTACTGAAGTACCAGAGATTATTTATATTAAAAAAATTGACATAAAATATATCAATAGAAAAGGATGAAAAATGGTAAGAGAGAAAAAAAAAAAAAAAAATGCAAGACAACTCTTTCACTTAGCTTTATTTTTACACCCTTTGATCATTAATAGACCTAGTCAAAAGCCAAGCCACCAGTTTAGGTTCAAAAGTTCCCTCATATGTTATAGATTTTGAGGATTTGAATAAAATTTTAGATGTACTTAAATTTTAAGTTGGATTTTGAACACAAAAATTAAAGTTTAGATCCAGTTTGAATTGCATACATATATATATATATATAATTAAATTATTATAATTATATAAATATATATAAAGTTTATTTTAATATTTTATTTTTTAAAAAAATGTTTTTTATTATATAAATTGAACTTAATTGATGGACTTCAATTTTTTTTTTATCATGGATTGGGCTTAGAAAAATTTAAAACCAAAATATCAAACTGAGCCAAATCTAAGCAAATATATAAATTATTAATATAAAATATAAGTAATTCAAACCCGATTCAGTCATACCAATAACACCTCTAACTTTTGGTTCACATTAAGGATAAAAAAAGTAAAAAAAATATTTTTTTTAACACAACTTAACATTTCCTTCTTATTAAGAACAAGACTTATAAAACGTTTTTTAAGTGAAATTTATAAAATTTTATATTAAAAATAATTAAAAAATTAAAATTGAAAATCAAAATCAAAATCAATAAAATGAAAATTCTTGATACATAAATGAAGTGGATAAATTTTTTAAAAAATTAATAAAATTTTTAGATATTCATTTTTGATAAAAAAAATTTTACGAAATTTTACCAAGTAGTAACAAATTTTAAGTATAAATTCCTTTATTGATTGTCAAAAACCTTTTGTGGTTATCAGTTAAACTTAACAATATGTATTCTCTCAATTTTCAATTTGGGATTTGGTGGCACATTGAGATATAGAGAAAGAATAAGGTTGGATTAATGGCGATATGCATTGGGGATTGGCCTGCATATATATTGACTGAAATTCTCTTGAAATTGCCTGTCAAATCTATCCTTCGTTTCAAGTGTGTGGCAAAAACATGGTGTAATCTCTTTCAAAATCTCAGCTTTGTTTCTAACCATCTTAGCATCAGCAAGAAGAATAAGCTTCTTCTTTTTCATTATCACGATGACAACAGTGATAATATTCTTATGCGTTTGTTTGTTGATCAAAACCTTGTTTCTTACCATGATTTGCATCAACAGTTGCCCTCACATATTGCTGATCTCTATGTTTTTGAGTTACGTGTGGATAATGGTTTAATTTATTTATGTGATGAAAACAATTCTGGCATAACACCATGGAATCCCGCCACAAGAGAATTTAGGATTCTCCCTGATTGTAATCCAAACATTCCACCAAAGGCAGAAACTTATACACATATTCTTGGATTTGGATTGGATCCTTTGTCCAATGATTACAAGGTGATTTATATGCAGTATTATCTGGATTTAGAGAAGAATATTGTACGACCACCTCCACCTCGCTATGCTGTTTACAGGATGAGCACCGATTCATGGAGAGTATTGAAAAAGGAAGATGTTCAGTTCTTACAAGACCTATGTATTTGTTGCAGCTCCGATAACGCATGTGTAAATGGTGTTTACTACTGGAACATGAGCAAGTTTGGCTCTGACAGTAAGATCCTTGCATTTTATTTGAGCACTGAAGTTTTTCAATTGATGGAGTCACCTTGTCCTAAATCTAGTGGGAAGCTGCTTCCATTGCATGATCGTATATCTTTCTGGGATACGGAGATGAAGGATAAAAATGAAAAAAGTAATGAGGTTTGGGTGTTGAATGAGGATGGGCAGTGGACCAAACTTTTGAAGATTGAACCTATTTTAGAAGTTGAAAGGATGTTCGGGTTTTGGATCAATGGTAAGGTATTCGTAGAATCTGGAAGTGGACAGTTCTTGCTTTATGATCTTGAGAATGAGGAATTCAGCGAGCTTGGTATTAAAGTCAAGAAGGTGGAGAAGATCTTCTTCGGGTTCACAATTATGAGGAGAGTCTTGTTATTATCAAAAGATTGTGAGTTCTTTGTTTTGATTTATACAATGTTTTCAATTTTCTCAAATTGTTGTTAAGGACATGTTTATGCTTGGTTAGTAAAAGAAGATTTTCTGACTTATAAGCCTTTGCTTTGGAAAGTACATTTGGTTTTTCAGTTATTTCATTGCAACAGGGTGTATCCTTCTCTCATTTTTCATGTCCTTGGGATACAGAACCTCTTGGATCATGGGTTGTACGCACGGATTTTTACAAGAAAAAACGACTTCTGGCCTAGTGGTGAAAGTAGATTGTTCCTAATGTAAGCAACAAAACAAATTTGGGCACTTGTCGATGCATGGAGGAAAAATTTTAATGTTCAGTTTAAAATAGCTGAATGATCCACCTCATCTCTTTCGATTATCCTTTCAACTGGAACCTTTTATTACTGGTACCATCAAATAACAGCCAACCCTTTAGAGAGCAGTGATTCTTTTTTTTTTTTTTTCTATGGTAAAAGTGGATAAGGCTAAGTTTAAACACAAGCCTGAATTTGAACCCAGATCTTGCAGGGTCAATTCACCCGAAGAGACACCAACCATTGCGCCGAAACCTGCAGCTTTATAAAGCAATGATTTGAGGAGATTCATGCAATGTTTTACAAATTACTAATTGATTATTGCATACCAGTATTCTATGCCAAATGCAGGAAACTACAAGCAACATTTCAATACTTGCATGCCTGCATCATGCATTCATCCACGATATCATCAGAGTTGAAAAGCTGTAAATCACTCAATTAATCAAAATTTTCACTTTAGATGATAAATGAAAAATGGTTCACAAAATCCTTCATTACAAAATCCCAAGCACTACCACTTTGATGAAAACAAAAATTTGGCAAAGCATGATGAAAGCTAAACTGTTCCAGTAATCCTAAGACCTTGGCTTCTCCTTCTCTTTGAAAAGAGCTAGAAGAGACAAACCAGATACCTTAACAACCTTGAACCTGACTCCAGGAATATCTCCCACAGCATGCCCTTTTCATCCAAATCCTGCAATAAAAACCTCATCCTGCACCAAATCAAATCAAGCATGGCATCATGCAACACTTAAAAGGAGACCCTGTTATCTACCAGCAAGTTTTTCACAATTTTCTTTAACTAACAAATCATACCAGCAGACAAAACATCCCAAAGACTGAGAAATTATGAACATGGATCAGTGAAATTCTACTCGATAAACTTTAACCAAAGACAAAAACATGGATCAAGGATCGGAAGAGTTATGACAAAAACCAGAAAATTGTGTATAACTTACATTCTCCTCAATGTAGTTTAAGCAACCATCATTGGGTGTAAAAGCAGCAATTTTCTTCCCATTCTTGATCAGCTGAACACGAGCACATTTTCAGATAGCAGAGTTAGGCTGCTTAGCTTCAATGCCACTGCAAATGCCACTAACAAAATTGTCAAGTTCTGCATCAAATTCAAGCGTGATCTACTAAATCAATACCCTTAACACATCATCAAAAGCATAATTTAGTTCTAACATTTTCTCAAGAACTATGCCTTTGGCATGTGATGATCCAGCAAATGGTTTCTTCCGTTCATTTCCCAGATTGGACTTCTCATATGCCTTGTCAGCCCACCTCCGCCTCCTGCAGTGGGTTCTCAACTTACGACCAGCTCCCATTCCACGAGTCTTCCTGCTCAAAACTCCCACTTTGTCAGCATATTTCCCCAAAATACAACACAGATCACTTTATAAAGGCTTATCTACCAAGCCAAATCATCAAAATGGATAAACGAAAAATGAATTTCGTTTGCACGACACCAATCGTCAATATACATATGCATTACCATATAAGGTAAAAAGTCCACGAATATAAATAACCTAACCCGACCCAATGGTTCAAAAGTTCATTAACCATCGTTTCGTAAGTTTCTGTCTACAAATCCTGAACAACAACTACGATAATAAATTCGTCACATTCCATTTCCTTCTTCAATAATTTCCCCATCAACCAAACAGTTAATTAAAGACATTTTGACCCATAAATTCCACAACTTTATCAACAACCAAACACACCAGAAATCAAACACACCAGAAACAAAAGGAAAAGAGAAAGTATTATTGACCCACATATCATCTAATCATATAAACTAGATCTTAACGACTAATTAAAGAAAAAAAAAACAAAGGGCAATCACGAAATGATTCACAAAGCTAGCATTTTTCAAATGCAAGGATCAAATTGAAAAGAACAGAAAATAACATTTGTCGTAACATATAAATTCGAAAATCTATAGCTAGACTGAATAAATGAAGTCGCCAATAAATTTTTTTTCTAGGTATGATTGACCACCTATTTAATCTATCCTTTTAAAGAACTATTAAGATTGACTAAGAATCTTTAAAAGAAGAGATTTTGGTCTTCTAATCAGAACAAGATTCAAGAGTTCGATTACATATGTGGAAAGTTATAGCCCATTCGAAAGATGGTACCATTTTTATTTTAAATTTATCCTAAAGTTTTGATTCTAATTGTCTTAAGTTTTAATGTTAAATATTGAAAATAATTTTTAAAATTCTCTATCAATCTGACAGAACTCCTAAAAATACTTCATCACCTTAAGAGTATTCAAGAATCTTATTTATTTTCATGAAGAGTCTTCATTGTCAGAAAGAGATTTAATTATTTTTATATTTTGGTTTCTTATTTATTAAAAATATATCTAATTCATCCACCATTTGGGGCTAAAATTAAAAATAACTTTTCATCTAGAAATTTGTTAAATAATCAACCATTGCATTCACTAAGAATTTGGGTCAATTTAGAATTTTTTTTCTTTTTTTTATTTTTTTTTTGAATGATATGACAACTATTTTTTTGAAATTTCATTTAAATTCTTTCATCGTTTGGGACAAATTTAAATAAATTTCTCACCTAAAAATTTCTTAAATAATCAACCATTTGCAATTACTAAGAATTTCATTATCAAAATTTTTTTTATTTTTTTATTTCTAAATTTTTCACTATTTGAGTCAATTTAGAATTTTTTTTTTTTATTATTTTTTTGAATGATATGAAAACTATTTTCTTAAAATTTCATTTAAATTCTTTCATCATTTATGACAAATTTAAATAAACTTTTCACTGAAAAATTTCTTAGATAATTAACAATTTGCAATTACTAAAAATTTCATCATTGAAATTTATTTTTATTTTTTTATTTCTAAATTTTTCACAATTTGGGTCAATTTAGAATTTTTTTTGGTTTTTTTTATTTTTTTGAATGATATGACAACTATTTCTTTGAAATTTCATTTAAATTCTTCCATCGTTTGGGACAAATTTAAATAAATTTCTCACCTAAAAATTTCTTAAATAATCAACCATTTGCAATTACTAAGAATTTCATCATCAAAAATTTTTTTATTTTTTATTTCTAAATTTTTCACTATTTGGATCAATTTAAAATTTTTTTAATTATTTTTTGAATGATATGACAACTATTTTCTTGAAATTTCATTTAAATTCTTCTATCATTTGGAACAAATTTAAATAAATTTCTCACCTAGAGATTTTTTAGAAAATTTACAATTTGAAATTTCTAAGATTCTCATCATTGGATAATTGTCAAATATTTTCTAACCAAAAATTTTTGTGTTTGGAAAATAATATAATTACTTATATTAAAATTTCATCTAAACTATTCCACCATTTGGGACAACTTTAGAGAAATTTTCACTTAGAGATTTCTTAGAAAATTACCATTCCAAATTTTTAAGAGCTTCATTCTTGGATAATTAGTATTTAATCCTAAAATTTTTATTAGTTTTTTATTTTTCTCTTTTATTTTCTTTTTTTAATTGAAAATAAATATTAATTACTGTTATTGAAACTTTATCTAAATTATTCTACTATTTGAGACAAATTTAGAAAAAAATTTCTCACTTAGGAATTTCTTATAAATTTATAAATTTACCATTTGAAATTTCTAAGAATTTTATCCTCAAATAATTATTATTTATTCTAAACCACCATTTGGGACAACTTTAGAGAAATTTCTCACTTAGAGATTTCCTAGAAAATTACCATTCCAAATTTTTAAGAGCCTTATCTTTGGATAATTAGTATTTAATCCTAAAATTTTATTAATTTTTTATTTTTCTCTTTTATTTTTTTTAATTGAAAATAAATATTAATTACTGTTATTGAAACTTTATCTAAATTATTCTACCATTTGAGATAAATTTAGAAAAGATTTCTCACTTAGGAATTTCATAGAAATTTACCATTTAAAATTTCTAAGAATTCTATCTTCGGATAATTATTATTTATTCTAAAAAAATATTTTACTTTTTTTATTGTTTTATCTTCCTAAAATTTAATCATGCTAAAATTCTTTAAAAATAAATAAATACCCAAGAAACAAAAATGGCTCAACTTCAGTGGTTGTGGCGTGGCTTGACTTCAAGTAGGGGAAGTAGCTGGGATGGTGCAGTTTATGGCTCGGCTCAGCTCGAGCCAAGGATGGGTCCATAGGTCAAAGACGGGTTGAGTGCTTGGGTTGGGTCGCTTGAATGGAAACACACTGATCCTAGGGCCATTTAACCCTCAAAACAATAATGTTTTGATTGGCCATAAAAGCTAAAATTTATTTTTTTCTTTAAAAATTCCTTTGCTCCCTTTCTCTTTTCTTCCCTTTTCTCTTTATTTCTCTCTAAAATCTCTAAGAATACCAGTTGAATCTTTATCGGATGCTGAGAATTTTCATCAGAATATAGGTTGGTTTATCAAAATCTGGCTAAAAGTTCATTGGTTTTTGGAAAATGGACATCGAAACTGGGAACCTTGCCGAAAATTAGGGATCTCGTTAGAAAGTTATTTAAAAGTTCTACTAGAATCTGAAAATCTTTAGAAAATTTCCAAAAAAATCTTTTTAAACCTAAAAATCCCCCAACAAACTTTTGCTTTTGTGTGTGCTTTTTTTATACTATCTCTGATCTCTTTATTTTTTGTGTCTCCTCTTTTACTTGATTAATGTGTGTATTTATAAAGAGAAATCAGAAGAGTTTCTAATTAACTGTGCCTCCACCTTTGATAAAGTTTATGTATTATCACAAACATTAGATTTATCCTAGATTAAATCCATCTATAACTATACCAACCCTAATTCACGACAGAATTATTTTTATATTTTGGTTTCTTATTTATTAAAAATATATCTAATTCATCCACCATTTGGGCTAAAATTAAAAATATCTTTTCACCTAAAAATTTCTTAGATAATCAACCATTACATTTACTAAGAATTTCATTATCGAATTTCTTTTATTTTTTTATTTCTAAATTTTTCACTATTTGAGTCAATTTAGAATTTTCATTTTTTTTTTTATTTTTTTAAATGATATGACAACTGTTTTCTTAAAATTTCATTTAAATTCTTTCACCATTTATGACAAATTTAAATAAATTTCTCACCAAAAAATTTCTTAGATAATTAACAATTTGCAATTACTAAAAATTTTATCATCTAAATTTATTTTTATTTTTTTATTTCTAAATTTTTCACAATTTAGATCAATTTAGAAATTTTTTTTTTTTTTGAATGATACGACAACTATTTTTTTGAAATTTCATTTAAATTCTTCCATCATTTGGGATAAATTTAAATAAATTTCTCACCTAAAAATTTCTTAAATAATCAACCATTTGTGATTACTAAGAATTTCATCATCAAAATTTATTTTTATTTTTTATTTCTAAATTTTTCACTATTTTTGATCAATTTAAAATTTTTTTATTATTTTTTGAATGATATGACAACTATTTTCTTGAAATTTCATTTAAATTCTTCGATCATTTGGAACAAATTTAAATAAATTTCTCACCTAGAGATTTCTTAGGAAATTTACCATTTGAAATTTCTAAGATTCTCATCCTTGGATAATTGTCAAATATTTTCTAACCAAAATTTTTTTTTTGGAAAAGAATATAATTACTTTTATTAAAATTTCATCTAAACTATTCCACCATTTGGGACAACTTTAGAGAAATTTCTCACTTAGAGATTTCTTAGAAAATTACCATTCCAAATTTTTAAGAGCCTCATCCTTGGATAATTAGTATTTAATCCTAAAATTTTTATTAATTTTTTATTTTTCTTTTTTATTTTCTTTTTATAATTGAAAATAAATATTAATTACTATTATTGAAACTTTATCTAAATTATTCTACCATTTGAGACAAATTTAGAAAAAATTTCTCACCTAGGAATTTCTTAAAAATTTACCATTTGAAATTTTTAAAAATTACCATTCTTAAAAATTCACCTAGGAATAATTATTATTTATTCTAAAAAAATATTTTATTTTGTTTTATTTTTTATCTTCCTAAAATTTAATCATGCTACAATTCTTTAAAAATAAATAAATACCTAAAAAACAAAAATGGCTCGATTTTAGTGGCTGCGATGCGGCTCAACTTTAGGTAGGGGAAGCAGTTGGGATGGTGTGGCTCACTGCTTGACTTGGCTCAAGGCAAGGATGGGTCCACAGGTCGAAAATAGGTTGAGTGCTTGGGTTGGGTAGCTCGAATGGAAACACGCTGATCCTAGGGCCATTTAACCCTCAAAATGATGCCATTTTGATTGGCTAAAATTTATTTTTTTCTTTCAAAATTCTTTTGCTCCCTTTCTCTCTTCTTCCCTTTCTCTCTCTTTCTTTCTAGAATCTCTAAGAACACCAGTTGAATATTCATCAGATGCTGAGAATTTTCATCAGAATATAGGTTGTTTATCAAAATCTGGCTGAAAGTTATCAGTTTCTAGAAAATGGATGTTGAAACTGGGAACCTGCAGAAAATTAGGGATCTCGTTAGTAAGTTAGTGAAAAATTCCACCAGAATCTAAAAATTTTTAGAAAATTTCCAAAAAAATCTTTTTAAACCTAAAAATATCCCAACAAACTTTTGCTTTTACATGTGCTTTTTTTTTATATACTATCTCTAATCTCTTTATTTTTCGTGTCTCTTCTTTTGCTTGATTAATGTGTGTATTTATAGAGAGAAATTAGAAGAGCTTCTGATTAACCGTGCCTCCACCTTTGATAAAGTTTTTGTATTATCACAAACATCATTTTTATCCTAGATTAAATCCATCTATAACTATACCAACCCTAATTCACGACTGAATTATTTTTTATTTTTTAACCTTTTTTTATTATTATTATTATCTTCTAATTTAATGATACCAAAACCTAAAGATAAATCAAATAAAAAACTAAACAAAAGATTAAAGATAAACAAAAAAAATCAATAAATAATAATAAAAAAACCCAAATATTAAAATAATGAATAAATAAATAAATAATAAACAAATAATCATAAAATAATGACTACTTGGGTCTAAATATTTAAACTCTATTAACCCAGGCCCAATAGATTTGGGCTTGGACCAAATAGGGTGTCTATAACATTCTTTAGAAAAATAAAATAATATAAGGAAAAAAACTAACCCTATTTTTATTGGTGCAAGAAAAACTTTACTGAGACTAAAATATGAAAGTAAGAGATTGAGAAGAGAGGAAGTGTTGGTTGGTGCAAATTGTAAATCCTAACCCTAACAACTAATTTAGCATGTAGTTTAATTTAAAAGATTCTTTGTATTTTTTTTTCTCTTTAACCTATTTTTTTCCAAAATTATTTTTAAATAAAATTATTTAATTACTTTTTGTCTTTTTTTCTTTACACCCTTTTTTATTTTTTAATTTTTTGATTTATAAATAATAAAGTTTTTAAAATCTCAAAATTTACAAATTCAAAAACTTTTAAAAATGTCGAATTTGGATAACCAAAAATTTAAAAATTTTTGTCTCAAATCTTTGAAATCAAGAATAAATGTAAAAATTCACATTTGCATAATTTTTGTCTATTAGTTTGTAAATGACCTTATAGTTATTTTAAAAAATTCTTGCTATATTAGATTTTTTTCTCAATTGAATTTTTTTCTAAATCTTAAATGTAACTTTTTTTAAAATTTATCAAATATAAAAGTCTAATAAGTTATATAACTTGCCATATATGCATATCTAGTAAATTATAAAATTTATAGAAAATGATATCCAAAAACTTTTAAAACGAAATGAGAAAGGATTTTGAAAAAAAAAAGTTGAATATGGACAAAAAAGATAGGACTATAAATGAACTGAACATGAACAAACAAATGTATAACTTTGGTTTGTTTATTTATTTTTAGAAGTGTTTAGGCTCAATTTGTATTCAATAAGAAATTTTTTCTATTTGTTTAAATTTAGTTTATTTAAATGATAGGATGTTCATATTTAATTCATATTCAGTTCGATTAAGTTAAACAAGTTCATTCGTAAATATTAAATGCATATGTTCATTAATATGTAAATGAATATATTCATGAATAATAAATAAATCATAATTAAATAAATTTAAACAAAAAAACTATAATTGAATAAAACAAATCTTTAAATTGTTGTAATGGTTTTCTAGGCAACTAGATGAATTTGAAAACAAAAAGGAGTCACTACCGTTTTTTTATTTTTTTGGTTAGGTGTGATTGGCCACCAATTAAAACTTACATTTTTAATAAAATCTTAAAATTAATTAAAACTTTACCAAAAGATAATTTTTTAATCTATAAAAACAGTTTGGATTCGAAAGTCAGTTACATGTGAGGAAAGATTAACACTCTTACAATGCCAATTTAAAACAGTACCAATTAATGATGTATTATCCTTTAATTTTGACAAAAATGTCTTAATCTTGATATTTGAAATTAATTTTCTTAAAATTTTTTATTGTAAAAAATATTTTTTATTTTTTATTTTTTCTTTTACCTTGGTTGGAATAATAAATAAGAACATTGCCTATTGAAAATTTTCCAAAAATATTCTAATACTTTAGCCATATTAAAAGGAAATTTTCTCACCTAAGGATCTTTTAAGAATCACTACTCGAAATTTTCAAAAATCCCATCATCAGCGGTTCATATTTATCTTCAAGATTTATGTTTAATAAGCATATTGTAAATTATGATATCCATACTTTAAAATCAAATAATATTTTCTAAATATTCATTTCTTATTCTATTTATTAAAAAAATGAGAAATCTTTATTTAAAATTATTCTAAATCCTCTAGTACATTGATAGCATTTTAGATAAATTTTTTCACCTAGAGAATTCTAAAGGATCAATACTCGGACTTCTTTAAGATCTTATATTTAGAGAATTTTTTGTTTACTTTTATAAAAATTATTAATATCTAAAAGTCATGTAATAATATAATTATCTATAAATAAATTTATTTTCTAAAAAAAGTACACCCTTATAAATATTTGTATTTTCTTTTCTTTTTAAGAAAATCGTTTAACTTCAAAAAAATAAAAATATTTATATTAAAAAGAGTTTCTAAATATTTCAATACTTTGGTAATTTTTAGAAGTCTTTTCCTACCTAAGGAATTCTTAAGAATTACTACTCGGACTTCCCGAAATCCTGTCATTGAAAATTTTCATTTAATTATTAATTTTTACTATTTCATATTATTATTTACATATTTTCTTTAATTTACTAATAATTTTTTTAACACTAATTTTCCTATTTTCCTTTTTTTTTAATTCTAGGTATTTGAAATATTATGATGCATCAATAAATAGTTTAAATAACCTAAAAACTAAAAAAAGATAACAAAATTAAAAAAATTACTAAAAAATGACTAGTCAACATAGGTTCATGGTCTATGAGTAGTTTAGACCAGTTCTTAGGGGTTTAGGCTAGTTAAACAAATGATTCAAAGGGTTTTGGCCTATTTAGAGGTGGTCCAGTCGAACTGATTAAATGCTTATAGAAAGGCGGGTCAAGCATGTAGATTTTAGGTCAAGTAGTCGAGTTGCACATGGATCCATTTAGATGAAATGATGCCATTTTCTAGCTTTCTCCCTTTACTATAAAACTAAAAAAAAAAATTATTTACTTTATTTCATAGCTTTTTTCAAAAAAATTTACTTTTTTCAAACAAAACAAAAAGCCCAGCTAAGCTTTAATGCCAAGATCCAAAACTTGATAATTAACCATTATCACCACTGCTTTTTCCATCACTGACCACCACTCGTTGGTGTTGGAATTAGCTTAAACTTCACCTGAATGAAGCCATTATCTTCTTTTTTCAAATTCTTAACCCTATTTTTTCAAATTAGTCCAGATCATTTTAGATTTGCCATTTAAGATCATGGCCTCAAACCTCAAAAGCTATCTTTTTTATCGATCGTAAACCCCTAACCTTTAGTATGCCTTTCTTTTACTCACAACCTTTCTTTCTTATGAAAACTAGGCTAAAAGCCTTTTCAACCCGAAAGCTTTTCCTCTTTTTTTGTATTTTTTATGGTTTTTTTTTTTGTATTTTGGCTTTGTGGTGCTCAGTTCCCCTACCTTGAGGATGAACTATGGATTTTTTTATGATTGTTGAGTTGGTAGTAGGTATTTGTTTTTCTTTTTGTGCGCATTTTAGCTCATGGTAATGGAGCTTTGGGCATGGTTGAAAGGTTGTGCTTTAGGATGGTGTCGAATGGTTGTGGTGGACGATGGTCATGATAGTCAATTTAGTAGGGTTTGGCTAGGGCTGGTTGGTAAGTTGGCAAAGGTATGGGCAAGGGCAAGTGGGTTTGGTCCTCAAAGATGGGTGGAGTTGTTGGCTAAGACTGTTAGTTTTTATGATAGAAAATCAGGTGTTGAAACTTGGTGTGTGGGATGGCTAACAGTGTAAGTCAGGGTTGGTAATGGTCAAAAGATGGTTCTTAAAGGGTCGAGTTAGTGTGACTAGTTTGGTTACTGCTGCCAAGGTTTGCACTATGGTGAGTAAAAGCTAAGTGAGGGGATTTTTTGGTGTTGGTCGGTGGCTTGGGTGGTGCTCACAAGGATTTATGCTAGTAAGGTCTATTTAGGTGTTAGGAGCATCTGGCTTGATGCGTCCAAGGTGCTAGTGAAAATGCATGCTCTTAGGGCCTTAGAGTTATTGGGTTAGTGGAATGGGTGCCAGGGCTAGGGATTATGCTTGCTAGGTTGGTGGAATGGGTGCCAGAGCTCTGCTAGGTGTGGGGGTGCTATAAAGATGGTCGAATAAGTGCCAAGCTCAAGTTGGGATAGGTACTAGAGGAGCTGTGGAAAAGGATTAGGGATGAAATTGGTACTAAAGCTAGGGATGACTTGGGTGGATGGTGGAAATGAGTGCTAAGAGGGTGTTGGAAAAATGGTGAATGTGATAGGTATAGGTGCAAGCCAGGGTTGGTAATGGTAAAAAATGGTTCTTAGCGAGTAGGCTTCTAGAATTACTGGGTAGGTGAGTGCAAAGGTGGAGAGTTTTAGTTATGACCTTGGGTTTTTAACACCTAGGGTTAACCAGGGCTATTACGTGCAGGTTTTGAGTTGAAACTAGTGTATCAGGGAGTTAGTTGAGCTTGAAGGGCTGATAAGGCTTGTAGTCTCCATTTCATGTGTTGAGAAAAGATGTTGAAATTTGTTGGGTTTTGAGAATGAAGAGGTTGGACTAGTGCTTAGGCCTATAGGTTAATGCTTGGATGCAGTGTGTGCAAAGGTGTGAATCTGATGGTGTTTAGAGGGTGAAAATGGGTTATTGACCTAGAAAAAATTCCCTTTTTATGTATTCATCCTTTCTTGTTTTATCTGTGAACTAAACCATAATAGACATAGGCATTCAATATTTGGTAGTTTGAAAATGCAGTCTGAACATGCAAAATAGGGCTTGGCTGGTTATGGTGTAGTGCTCTTTAGTACAATGGCTGTCAGCCACTTCAATTTGTCTAGTTTCCTCTATTTTCTTCTTTATCTTTATTCAATTTCAATTAATTTAATTAATTTTGAATAAAGAGATAAAAATAAAATTAGGATTTGAAAAATTAATCTAGGCTTGTTTAATTTGAACTTCAAATTAAAGCTTGGGCCTTTAAGCCCGAATAATCAAATTTTGAATCGATCCAAATTAGGTTGAATTCCAAATTACACAAATTGATTAAAAAATGATTAATTCGGGACAAACTTGAATGAGCTTAATTTAGTTAAATCCAATAATGTTAACCCAAATTGAAATATAAAATCAAATAAAAAAAAGAACAAATTCAAGTCGGTCCGAATAAAATTTGATGTCTACAGTTACCCCTCTTTGCACATTACTGAGAATAAGGAATGGGCAAAGACATAGACAACAATTTTTGTCTAAAGTAAGGATTCAAAATTTAAAAAAAAAAAATTTTGATTGATTTTATTAATAAATTTGATTGTTTGAAAACAAATTTGAAAACTCTTTTAAACAAAAACTTAACAACTTTTGAAAATAAATTAAGAGATCATGCCCAAAGATCTTACAAATCTTGAAACTAAAACAGATTCAACTCAAAAGACTTACAAATCCTACTCAAAAAACTTAGAGGTTACACCTACAGGGTCTTACAAATCTGGGTATCTATGAATGCTCTTTATATTAAAGGCATTGAAACTTTGAAATTTTAAAATGTTTTACCTAGAGGTCTTAGATATTATGCCTAGAGGTCTTACAAATCTCAATATCTTTGAATGTTCTTCGTATTAGAGGCATTGAAACTTTAAAAATTTAAAATATTTTACCCGAAAATCTTATAGATTATGCTAGAGGTCTTACAAATCTCGGCATCTATGAATATTCCTCGTATCAGAGGCATTAAAACTTTGAAAATTTAAAATGTTTTGCCTAAAGGTCTTATGGATTATACCCGAAGGTCTTAGAGATTATGCCCGAAGGTCTTAAAAATCTTGAATCTTTGAATGCACTTCGTATCAGAGGCATTGATACTTCAAAAATTTAAAATATTTTGTTTGGAGGTCTTATAGATTATGTCCAGAGATCTTAGAGATTATGCCCTGAAGTCGTACAAATCTTTGAATGCTTTTCATATCATAGGTGTTAAAACTTTAAAAATTTAAAATATTTTACCTAGAGGTCTTAGAGATTATGCCTGAAAGTCTTGTAAATTTTTTAATGCTCATCGTATTAGAAGTGTTGAAACTTTGAAAATTTTAAATATTTTACCTGGGGGTCTTAAAGATTATACTCAAAGGTCTTACAAATTTTTGAATGTTCCTCATATTATAGGCATTGAAACTTTAAAAATTTAAAATATTTTACCTAAAGGTCTTAGATATTATGCTCAGAGGTTTTACAAATCTTTGAGTGCTTTTTATATCAGAGGAATTGAAACTTTGAAAATTTAAAATATTTTGCTCAGAGGTTTTAGAGATTATGTTTGGAGGTCTTACAAATCTTTGAATGCTTATCGTATCAGAGGTGTTAAAACTTTAAAAATTTAAAATATTTTGTCAGGAGATCTTAGAGATTATGTCAAGAGGTTTTATAAATATTTGAATGCTTATCATATCAAAGGCATTATAACTTTGAAATTTAAAATGTTTTACTTGAAGGTCTTACAGATTAACTTAGGTGCCAACTTGACTAGGCTTAGTTTGATATGGGTGCCAGCTAGATTTGGCTTAGTGTGCCAACTCAAATGGTCTTAAAGATCATTTATACCAGCTAAACTGGGCTTAAATATCATCTGCATACTAGTTGATCTGGGTGCCAGCTGAACTAGGCTCAGGTGCTAGCTAATTTAAGCTTAAAGTGCTAGCTAATATGGGTTTAGGTGCAAGCTAATATGGGCTTAAAGTGCCAGCTACTCTAGGCTTAAAGTTTGATCTGAATGTCAGCTAGACTGGGCTTAAGTCTTATCTTATATCGTATCTCATCTTTTTCATTCATTTTTCAACAACACTCTGCTTTTTGCAAATCATTTTTCTTTCCATTCTTCAAACCTTTTTGACATTTTGGTGTTTTGTCAAACTATTTATTCTTTTTCTCATCTTTTTTATGATAGACTTCTTTTCTTGTTTTTAATCTTTTTTTTATTTTTTCTCTCTTTTCTTTTTTTCTTTTGTTTTCTAATATTTACAAAGTTGACAAACACACTCATGATATAAATGTCTATTTCCACAAAATGATGCAAATGTAAGAATGAGAAGGCTTGATGCAAATATAGGTGACTTTTTTCACAAAGCAAATGCCAATGTTCATTTCATGTAAATATCCCTACAAATACTTTTTCTATGATGCAAAAGCATATATCTACAGAATACAAATCAAATGTCTTTTTCATGATGCACATGCAAGTGATGCAAAAGCAAATGTCTTTTTCATGATGTAAATATGAATGAAAATATCTTCCTCCTTATGCATATGTAAGTGCAAATGTAAGTGATGCAAACACGAATGTCTTTTTTATTTTTGCAACATGCTGGTCAAATGTCTTTCTTATTATACAAATGTAAATGCCTTGGTTATGATGTAGATAATGTAAATACGAATGTTTTTTTTTGTTTTACAACATGCAGGTCAAATATCTTTCTTATTATGTAAATGTTAGTACGAATACGAATGACACAAATGTGAATGTCTTTTTTAAAAAAAAATTTGTAGCATGTAGATCAAATGTTTTTCTCATAATGCAAATGTGAACACAAGTGACATGAATGTGAAGACTCTTTTTGTTTTTTTAACATACAGATTAAATGTCTTTTTGATGATGCACATGTAATTGATGCAAATGCGATTTTTTTTTGTAGCATGTAGGTCAAATGTCTTTTACAAATGATGCAAATGCGAAGACTCCTTTTGTTTCATTTTTTTGAAAGATCTTTGTTCAAATTTTTACTGTTTACTTTTCACCAATAATGATCTCAGTATTCTATACAAAATGCTCAAATAATCTTTGAACTTTTCAAAAAAGATCACAAAATTACCCAACATAAAGTATTTTCGTAATCAATGAGCAAAGTTGAAAACTCATGACTTTTGAATCTTTTGAAAATTGATGCTTATTGTTTGGAATGCTTGGGGATAGGGGTAATCAACCATTCAATTCTTTTTACTAGTGGACATATCTCAAAGAAGGTTTGATGATGGTTAAAAGGATTACTCTTGGGCTTAGAAAAGAGATCATTTTTCTAAAACACTTTTCTTTTATTAAAAATATGATACTTCAATATGTGTTAAAACTAGCCATTATTTTTTGAAAAAGATTTAGGAAGAGAAAAAGGCTAGTTTTTTATTTCATTCTTTGGTGAAATATGAGGCTTTTAATAGGTATTGATCCTTTAAATGGTTTTGCATCTTGACTTTTCTTTTGGATAGAACTTTGGAACTCTAAAATTTTTTTGGGGTTTCAAGAGTGGCTTTAGCTCTAAATTACCAATTTTTGGTTTCACCTTAGAGTTATATTTTCTAGCAATGAAGAACTTGGCATAATCTTGCCAAATACTAATAGGTATATACAAATTTTCTAGGATATAGCTCTTCAATTCAAGTGTTCGCATTTTATTAGAATTGATTTTTCAAGGTATGTAATGTAGGCCAAGGTTTAAGGTTTTGAAAGAATGGATAGATAGGCTCAAAATATGTTATTCAGGTAATTAGGCCAAAGATCTTATGAAGCATTCTCTGGATAAAAAGCGATGTGTCTTTCTTTGCTTACTCCTTTGGAAACAACTGATTTCAGCTTTAGCATTCTTTTTCCTTTAATTTTGTTTTCTTTTACTTAAGATTCTAACTGATGCTTTATTTGCTTTTTTCCCTAAGCTCTCATTTTTGAAGAGCATGTCTTCTTTTATTTTTTTATTTTTTTAATTATTTTTTTCAAATATCTAACTTCAACTTCAGCATTTTTTTTCTTGAAGTTTTACTCAGGATTTTGACTAAAACTTTATTCATTTTTACCCCAAATTCTCGTGTACGAGTTA
>NW_019167926.1:8141950-8227445 GCF_002303985.1 Durio zibethinus | reverse complement strand
TGGATTTAGAGAAGAATATTGTACGACCACCTCCACCTCGCTATGCTGTTTACAGGATGAGCACCGATTCATGGAGAGTATTGAAAAAGGAAGATGTTCAGTTCTTACAAGACCTATGTATTTGTTGCAGCTCCGATGACGCATGTGTAAATGGTGTTTACTACTGGAACATGAGCAAGTTTGGCTCTGACAGTAAGATCCTTGCATTTTATTTGAGCACTGAAGTTTTTCAATTGATGGAGTCACCTTGTCCTAAATCTAGTGGGAAGCTGCTTCCATTGCATGATCGTATATCTTTCTGGGATACGGAGATGAAGGATAAAAATGAAAAAAGTAATGAGGTTTGGGTGTTGAATGAGGATGGGCAGTGGACCAAACTTTTGAAGATTGAACCTATTTTAGATGTTGAAAGGATGTTTGGGTTTTGGATCAATGGTAAGGTATTCGTAGAATCCGGACGTGGACAGTTATTGCTTTATGATCTTGAGAATGAGGAATTCAGCGAGCTTGGTATTAAAGTCCAGGAAGGTGGAGAAGATCTTCTTCGGGTTCACAGTTATGAGGAGAGTCTTGTTGTTATCAAAAGAGTGTGAGTTCTTTGTTTTGGTTTTTACAATGTTCTCAATTTTCTCAAATTGTTGTTGAGGACATGTTTATTCTTGGTTGGTAAAAGAAGATTTTCTCACCTATAAGCCTTTGCTTTTGAAACCACATTAGGTTTTTCAGTTATTTCATTGCAACAGGGTGTATCTTTGTCTCATTTTACATGCGCTTGGGATACACAACCTCTTGGATCATGGGTTGTACGCACAGATTTTTACAAGAAAAAACGATTCCTGGCCTAGTGGTGCAAGTAGATTGTTCCTAATGTAATTACTAATGTAAGCAACAAAACAAATTTGACCACTTGTCGATGCATGGCGGAAAATAGCTGAATGATCCACCTCATCTCTTTCGATTATCCTTTCAACTGAAACCTTTTATTACTGGTAATATCGAAAGACAGCCAACCCCTTAGAGAGCAGTGATTCTTTAATTTCCTTTTTTTTCTATAGTAAAAGCGGATAAGGCAGAGTTTAAACACAAGCCTGAATTTGAACCCGGATCCTGCAGGGTCAACCCACCCGAAGAGACACAAGCCATTGCGCCGAAACCCGCAGCTTTATAAAGCAATGATTTGCGGAGATTCATGCAATGTTTTACAAATTACTAATTGATTATTGCATACCAGTATTCTATGCCAAATGCAGGAAACTACAAGCAACATTTCAATACTTGCATGCCTGCATCATTCATCCATGATATCATCAAAGTTAAAAAGCTGTAAACCACTCAATTAATCAAAATTTTCACTTTAGATGATAAACGAAAAATGGTTCACAAAATCCTTCATTCCAAATCCCAAGCACTACCACTTTGATGAAAACAAAAATTTGGTAAACCATGATGAAAGCTAAACTCATCCCGTAATCGTAAGACCTTGGCTTCTCCTTCTTCTCTTTGAAAAGAGCTAGAAGTGACACACCACATACCTTAACAACCTTGAACCTGACTCCAGGAATATCTCCCACAGCATGCCCTTTTCGTCCAAATCCTGCAATCAAAACCTCATCCTGCACCAAATCAAACCAAGCATGGTATTAGGCAACACTTAAACTCTGTTATCTACTGCAAGCTTTTCACAATTTTCTTTAACTAACAAATCATACCAGTAGACAAAACATCCCAAAGACTGAGAAATTATGAACATGGATCAATGAAATTCTACTCAATAAACATTAACCAAAGACAAAAACATGGTTCAAAGATCAGAAGAGTTATGACAAAAACCAGAAAATTGTGTATAACTTGCATTCTCCTCAATGTAGTTTAAGCAACCATCATTGGGTACAAAAGCAGCAATTTTCTTCCCATTCTTGATCAGCTGAACACGAGCACATTTTCGGATAGCAGAGTTAGGCTGCTTAGCTTCAATGCCACTGCAAATGCCAGCAACAAAATTGTCAAGTTCTGCATCAAATTCAAGCGCGATCTGCTAGATCAATACCCTTAAAACATCATCAAAACATAACTTAGTTCTAACATTTTCTCAAGCTTAGTTCTAACATTTTCTCAAGAACTATGCCTTGGGTATGTGATGATCTAGCAAATGGTTTCTTCCATTCATTTCCCAGATTGGACTTCTTATATGCCCTGTCAGCCCACATCTGCCTCCTGCGGTGGGTTCTCAACTTACGACTAGCTCCCATTCCATGAATCTTCCTGCTCAAAACTCCCACTTTGTCAGCATATTTCCCCAAAATACAACACAAATCACCTTATAAAGGCTTATCTACCAAGCCAAATAATCAAATTGGATAAACAAAAAATGAATTTCCTTTGCACAACAGCAATCTTCAATATACATATGCATCACAAAAAAGGCAAAAGGTCCTCGAATATAAATAACCTAACCCGACCCAATGGTTCAAAAGTTCATTAACCATCGTTTCATAAGTTTCTATCTACAAATCCTGAACAACAACTACGATAATAAATTTCTCACATTCCATTTCCTTCTTCCATAATTTTCCCAACAACCAAACAGTTAATTAAAGACATTTTGACCCATAAATTCCACAACTTTATTAACAACCAAACACACCAGAAATCAAACACACAAGAAACAAAAGGAAAAGAGAAAGTATTATTGACCCACATATCATCTAATCATATAAACTAGATCTTAACGACTAATTAAAGAAAAAAAAACAAAGGGCAATCACGAAATGATTCACAAAGCTAGCATTTTTCAAATGCAAGGATCAAATTGAAAAGAACAAAAAATAACATTTGTCGTAACATATAAATTCGAAAATCTATAACTAAACTGAATAAATGAAGTCGCCAATAAATTTTTTTCTAGGTATGATTGACCACCTATTTAATCTATCCTTTTAAAGAACTATTAAGATTGACTAAGAATCTTTAAAAGAAGAGATTTTGGTCTTCTAATCATAACAAGATTCAAGAGTTTGATTACATATGTGGAAGGTTATAGCCCATTCGAAGGATGGTACCATTTTTATTTTAAATTTATCCTAAAGTTTTGATTCTAATTGTCTTAAGTTTTAATGTTAAATATTGAAAATAATTTTTAAAATTCTCTATCAATCTGACAGAACTCCTAAAAATACTTCATCACCTTAAGAGTATTCAAGAATCTTATTTATTTTCATGAAGAGTCTTCATTGTCAGAAAGAGATTTAATTATTTTTATATTTTGGTTTCTTATTTATTAAAAATATATCTAATTCATCCACCATTTGGGGCTAAAATTAAAAATAACTTTTCATCTAGAAATTTGTTAAATAATCAACCATTGCATTTACTAAGAATTTGAGTCAATTTATAATTTTTTTATTTTTTTTATTTTTTTTGAATGATATGAAAACTATTTTTTTGAAATTTCATTTAAATTCTTTCATCGTTTGGGACAAATTTAAATAAATTTTTCACCTAAAAATTTCTTAAATAATCAACCATTCGCAATTACTAAGAATTTCATTATCAAAATTTTTTTTTATTTTTTTATTTCTAAATTTTTCACTATTTGAGTCAATTTAGAATTTCTTTTTTTTGTTTTTTTATTATTTTTTTGGATGATATGACAACTATTTTCTTAAAATTTCATTTAAATTCTTTCATCATTTATGACAAATTTAAATAAATTTTTCACCGAAAAATTTCTTAGATAATTAACAATTTGCAATTACTAAAAATTTCATCATCGCAATTTATTTTTATTTTTTTATTTCTAAATTTTTCACAATTTGGGTCAATTTAGAATTTTTTTGTTTTTTTTATTTTTTTTGAATGATATGACAACTATTTTTTTGAAATTTCATTTAAATTCTTCCATCGTTTGGGACAAATTTAAATAAATTTCTCACCTAAAAATTTCTTAAATAATCAACCATTTGCAATTACTAAGAATTTCATCATCAAAAATTTTTTTTATTTTTTATTTCTAAATTTTTCACTATTTGGATCAATTTAAAATTTTTTTAATTATTTTTTGAATGATATGACAACTATTTTCTTGAAATTTCATTTAAATTCTTCTATCATTTGGAACAAATTTAAATAAATTTCTCACCTAGAGATTTTTTAGAAAATTTACAATTTGAAATTTCTAAGAATTCTCATCATTGGGATAATTGTCAAATATTTTCTAACCAAAAATTTTTGTGTTTGGAAAATAATATAATTACTTATATTAAAATTTCATCTAAACTATTCCACCATTTGGGACAACTTTAGAGAAATTTCTCACTTAGAGATTTCTTAGAAAATTACCATTCCAAATTTTTAAGAGCTTCATTCTTGGATAATTAGTATTTAATCCTAAAATTTTTATTAGTTTTTTATTTTCTCTTTTATTTTCTTTTTTTAATTGAAAATAAATATTAATTACTGTTATTGAAACTTTATCTAAATTATTCTACTATTTGAGACAAATTTAGAAAAAAATTTCTCACTTAGGAATTTCTTATAAATTTATAAATTTACCATTTGAAATTTCTAAGAATTTTATCCTCAAATAATTATTATTTATTCTAAACCACCATTTGGGACAACTTTAGAGAAATTTCTCACTTAGAGATTTCCTAGAAAATTACCATTCCAAATTTTTAAAAGCCTTATCTTTGGATAATTAGTATTTAATCCTAAAATTTTTATTAATTTTTTATTTTTCTCTTTTATTTTTTTTAATTGAAAATAAATATTAATTACTGTTATTGAAACTTTATCTAAATTATTCTACCATTTGAGATAAATTTAGAAAAGATTTCTCACTTAGGAATTTCATAGAAATTTACCATTTAAAATTTCTAAGAATTCTATCTTCGGATAATTATTATTTATTCTAAAAAAATATTTTACTTTTTTTATTGTTTTATCTTCCTAAAATTTAATCATGCTAAAATTCTTTAAAAATAATAAATACCCAAGAAACAAAAATGGCTCAACTTCAGTGGTTGTGGCGTGGCTTGACTTCAAGTAGGGGAAGTAGCTGGGATGGTGCAGTTTATGGCTCGGCTCAGCTCGAGCCAAGGATGGGTCCATAGGTCAAAGACGGGTTGAGTGCTTGGGTTGGGTCGCTTGAATGGAAACACACTGATCCTAGGGCCATTTAACCCTCAAAACAATAATGTTTTGATTGGCCATAAAAGCTAAAATTTATTTTTTTCTTTAAAAATTCCTTTGCTCCCTTTCTCTTTTCTTCCCTTTTCTCTTTATTTCTCTCTAAAATCTCTAAGAATACCAGTTGAATCTTTATCGGATGCTGAGAATTTTCATCAGAATATAGGTTGGTTTATCAAAATCTGGCTAAAGTTCATTGGTTTTTGGAAAATGGACATCGAAACTGGGAACCTTGCCGAAAATTAGGGATCTCGTTAGAAAGTTATTTAAAAGTTCTACTAGAATCTGAAAATCTTTAGAAAATTTCCAAAAAAATCTTTTTAAACCTAAAAATCCCCCCAACAAACTTTTGCTTTTGTGTGTGCTTTTTTTATACTATCTCTGATCTCTTTATTTTTTGTGTCTCCTCTTTTACTTGATTAATGTGTGTATTTATAAAGAGAAATCAGAAGAGTTTCTAATTAACTGTGCCTCCACCTTTGATAAAGTTTATGTATTATCACAAACATTAGATTTATCCTAGATTAAATCCATCTATAACTATACCAACCCTAATTCACGACAGAATTATTTTTATATTTTGGTTTCTTATTTATTAAAAATATATCTAATTCATCCACCATTTGGGCTAAAATTAAAAATATCTTTTCACCTAAAAATTTCTTAGATAATCAATCATTAGATAATCAATCATTACATTTACTAAGAATTTCATTATCAATTTTTTTTTATTTTTTTATTTCTAAATTTTTCACTATTTGAGTCAATTTAGAATTTTCATTTTTTTTTATTTTTTTAAATGATATGACAACTGTTTTCTTAAAATTCATTTAAATTCTTTCACCATTTATGACAAATTTAAATAAATTTCTCACCAAAAAATTTCTTAGATAATTAACAATTTGCAATTACTAAAAATTTTATCATCAAAATTTATTTTTATTTTTTTATTTCTAAATTTTTCACAATTTGGATCAATTTAGAATTTTTTTTGATTTTTTATTTTTTTGAATGATACAACAACTATTTTTTTGAAATTTCATTTAAATTCTTCCATCATTTGGGATAAATTTAAATAAATTTCTCACCTAAAAATTTCTTAAATAATCAACCATTTGTGATTACTAAGAATTTCATCATCGAAATTTATTTTTATTTTTTATTTCTAAATTTTTCACTATTTTGATCAATTTAAAATTTTTTATTATTTTTGAATGATATGACAACTATTTTCTTGAAATTTCATTTAAATTCTTCTATCATTTGGAACAAATTTAAATAAATTTCTCACCTAGAGATTTCTTAGGAAATTTACCCATTTGAAATTTCAAGATTCTTATCCTTGGAAATTGTCAAATATTTCTAACCAAATTGTTTTTTTGGAAAAGAATATAATTACTTTTAATTGAAATTTCATCTAAACTATTCCACCATTTGGGACAACTTTAGAGAAATTTCTCACTTAGAGATTTGTTAGAAATTACCATTCCAAATTTTTAAGAGCCTCATCCTTGGATAATTAGTATTTAATCCTAAAATTTTTATTAAATTTTTTTATTTTCTTTTTTATTTTCTTTTATAATTGAAAATAAATATTAATTACTATTATTGAAACTTTATCTAAATTATTCTACCATTTGAGACAAATTTAGAAAAAATTTCTCACCTAGGAATTTCTTAAAAATTTACCATTTGAAATTTTTAAAAATTTACCATTTCTTAAAAATTCACCTAGGAATAATTATTATTTATTCTAAAAAAATATTTTATTTTGTTTTATTTTTTATCTTCCTAAAATTTAATCATGCTACAATTCTTTAAAAATAAATAAATACCTAAAAAACAAAAATGGCTCGATTTTAGTGGCTGCGATGCGGCTCGACTTTAGGTAGGGGAAGCAGCTGGGATGGTGTGGCTCACGGCTCGACTTGGCTCAAGGCAAGGATGGGTCCATAGGTCGAAGACAGGTTGAGTGCTTGGGTTGGGTAGCTCGAATGGAAACACGCTGATCTTAGGGCCATTTAACCCTCAAAATAATGCCATTTTGATTGGCTATAAAAGCTAAAATTTATTTTTTTCTTTCAAAATTCCTTTGCTCCCTTTCTCTCTTCTTCCCTTTTCTCTCTCTTTCTTTCTAGAATCTCTAAGAACACCAGTTGAATCTTCATCAGATGCTGAGAATTTTCATCAGAATATAGGTTGTTTATCAAAATCTGGCTGAAAGTTATTAGTTTCTAGAAAATGGATGTTAAAACTGGGAACCTGTCGAAAATTAGGGATCTCGTTAGTAAGTTAGTGAAAAATTCCACCAGAATCTGAAAATTTTTAGAAAATTTCCAAAAAAATCTTTTTAGACCTAAAAATCTCCCAACAAACTTTTGCTTTTGCATGTGCTTTTTTTTATATACTATCTCTAATCTCTTTATTTTTCGTGTCTCTTCGTTTGCTTGATTAATGTGTGTATTTATAGAGAGAAATTAGAAGAGCTTCTGATTAACCGTGCCTCCACCTTTGATAAAGTTTTTGTATTATCACAAACATCATTTTTATCCTAGATTAAATCCATCTATAACTATACCAACCCTAATTCACGACTGAATTATTTTTTATTTTTTAACCTTTTTTTATTATTATTATTATCTTCTAATTTAATGATACCAAAACCTAAAGATAAATCAAATAAAAAACTAAACAAAAGATTAAAGATAAACAAAAAAAAATCATAATATAATAAAAAACCCAAATATTAAAATAATGAATAAATAAATAAATAATAAACAAATAATCATAAAATAATGACTACTTGGGTCTAAATATTTAAACTCTATTAACCCAGGCCCAATAGATTTGGGCTTGGACCAAATAGGGTGTCTATAACATTCTTTAGAAAAATAAAATAATATAAGGAAAAAAACTAACCCTATTTTTATTGGTGCAAGAAAAACTTTACTGAGACTAAAATATGAAAGTAAGAGATTGAAAAGAGCGGAGGTGTTGGTTGGTGCAAATTGTAAATCCTAACCCTAACAACTGATTTAGCATGTAGTTTAATTTAAAAGATTCTTTGTATTTTTTTTCTCTTTAACCTACTTTTTTCCAAATTTATTTTTAAATAAAATTATTTAATTATTTTTTGTCTTTTTTTCTTTACACCCTTTTTTATTTTTTAATTTTTTGATTTATAAATAGTAAATTTTTTAAAATCTCAAAATTTACAAATTCAAAAACTTTTAAAAGTGTCGAATTTGGATAACCAAAAATTTAAAATTTTTTGTCTCAAATTTTGAAATCAAGAATAAATGTAAAAATTCACATTTGCATAATTTTTGTCTATTAGTTTGTAAATGACCTTATAGTTATTTTAAAAAATTCTCGCTATATTAGATTTTTTTCTCAATTGAATTTTTTTCTAAATTTTAAATGTAACTTTTTTTAAAATTTATCAAATATAAAAGTCTGATAAGTTATATAATTGCCATATATGCATATCTAGTAAATTATAAAATTTATAGAAAATGATATCCAAAAACTTTTAAAATGAGATGAGAAAGGATTTTGAAAAAAAAAAAGTTGAATATGGACAAAAAAGATAGGACTATAAATGAACCGAACATAAACAAACAAATGTATAACTTTGGTTTGTTTATTTGTTTTTAGAATGTTTAGGGGCAATTTGTATTCAGTAAGAAATTTTTTCTATTTGTTTAAATTTAGTTTATTTAAATGATAGGATGTTCATATTTAATTCATATTCAGTTCGATTAAGTTAAACAAGTTCATTCGTAAATATTAAATGAATATGTTCATTAATATATAAATGAATATATTCATGAATAATAAATAAATCATAACTAAATAAATTTAAACAAAAAAACTATAATTGAATAAAACAAATCTTTAAATTGTTGTAATGGTTTTCTAGGCCACTAGATGAATTTGAAAACAAAAAGGAGTCACTACCGTTTTTTCTTTTGGTTAGGTGTGATTGGCCACAAATTAAAACTTACATTTTTAATAAAATCTTAAAATTAATTAAAACTTTACCAAAAGATAATTTTTTAATCTATAAAAATAGTTTGGATTCGAAAGTCAGTTACATATGGGGAGAGATTAACACTCCTACAATGCCAATTTAAAACAATACCAATTACTGATGTATTATCCTTTAATTTTGACAAAAATGTCTTAATCTTGATATTTGAAATTAATTTTCTAAAAATTTTTATTGTAAAAAATATTTTTTATTTTTTATTTTTTTCTTTTACCTTGGTTGGAATAATAAATAAGGACATTTCCTATTGAAAATTTTCCAAAAATATTCTAATACTTTAGCCATACTAAAAGAAAATTTTCTCACCTAAGGATCTTTTAAGAATCACTACTCGAAATTTTCAAAAATCCCATCATCAACGGTTCATATTTATCTTCAAGATTTATGTTTAATAAGCATATTGTAAATTATGATATCTATACTTTAAAATCAAATAATATTTTCTAAATATTCATTTCTTATTCTATTTATTAAAAAAATGAGAAATCTTTATTTAAAATTATTCTAAATCCTCTAGTACATTGATAGCATTTTAGATAAATTTTTTCACCTAAAGAATTCTAAAGAATCAGTACTCGGACTTCTTTAAGATCTTATATTTAGAGAATTTTTTGTTTACTTTTATAAAAATTATTAATATCTAAAAGTCATGTAATAATATAATTATCTATAAATAAATTTATTTTCTAAAAAAAGTACACTCTTATAAATATTTGTATTTTCTTTTCTTTTTTAAGAAAATCATTTAACTTCAAAAAAATAAAAATATTTGTATTAAAAAGAGTTTCTAAATATTTCAATACTTTGGTAATTTTTAGAAGTCTTTTCTTACCTAAGGAATTCTTAAGAATCACTACTCGGACTTCTCGAAGTCCTGTCATTGAAAATTTTCATTTAATTATTAATTTTTACTATTTCATATTATTATTTACATATTTTCTTTAATTTACTAATAATTTTTTAACACTAATTTTCCTATTTTCCTTTTTTTTTTTAATTCTAGGTATTTGAAATATTAAGATGCATCAATAAATAGTTTAAATAACCTAAAAACTAAAAAAAGATAACAAAATTAAAAAATTAAAAAATTACTAAAAAATGACTAGTCAACATGGGTTCATGGTCTATGAGCAGTTTAGACCAGTTCTTAGGGGTTTAGGCTAGTTAAACAAATGATTCAAAGGGTTTTGGCCTATTTAGAGGTGGTTCAGTCGAGCTGATTAAATGCTTATAAAAAGGCGGGTCAAGCATGTAGATTTTAGGTCAAGTAGTCGGGTTGCACATGGATCCACTTAGATGAAATGATGCCATTTTCTTGCTTTCTTCCTTTACTATAAAACTAAAAAAAAATTATTTACTTTATTTCATAGCTTTTTTCAAAAAAATTTACTTTTTTCAAATAAAACAAAAGGCCCAACTAAGCTTTAATGCTAAGATCCAAAACTTGATAATTAACCATTATCACCACTGTTTTTTCCATCACTGACCACCACTCGTTGGTGTTGGAATTAGCTTAAACTTCACCCGAATAAAGCCATTATTTTTTTTTTTCAAATTCTTAACCCCATTTTTTCAAATTAGTCCAGATCTTTTTAGATTTGCCATTTAAGATCACGACCTCAAACCTTAAAAGCCATCTTTTTTATCGATTGTAAACCCCTAACCTTTAGTATGCCTTTCTTTTACTCACAACCTTTCTTTCTTATGAAAACTAGGCTAAAAGCCTTTTCAACCTGAAAGCTTTTCCTCTTTTTTTTGTATTTTGGCTTTGTGGTGCTTAGTTCCCCTACCTTGGGGATGAACTATGGATTTTTTTATGATTGTTGAGTTGGTAGTAGGTATTTGTTTTTCTTTTTGTACGCGTTTTAGCTCATGGTAATGGAGCTTTGGGCATGGTTGAAAGGTTGTGCTTTAGGATGGTGTCGAATGGTTGTGGTGGACGATGGTCATGATAGTCAATTTAGTAAGGTTTGGCTAGGGTTGGTTGGTAAGTTGGCAAAGGTATGGACAAGGGCAAGTGGGTTTGGTCCTCAATGATGGGTGGAGTTGTTGGCTAAGACTGTTAGTTTTTATGATAAGAAATCAGGTGTTGAAACTTGGTGTGTGGGATGGCTAACAGTGTAAGTCAAGGTTGGTAATGGTCAAAAGGTGGTTCTTAAAGGGTCGAGTTAGTGCGACTAGTTTGGTTGCTGCTGTCAAGGTTGCACTATGGTGAGTAAAAGCTAAGTGAGGGGATTTTTTGGTGTTGGTCGGTGGCTTGGGTGGTGCTCACAAGGGTTTATGCTAGTAAGGTCTATTTAGGTGTTAGGAGCATCTGGCTTGATGCGTCCAAGGTGCTAGTGAAAATGCATACTCTTAGGGCCTTAGAGTTATTGCGTTAGTGGAATGGGTGCAGGGCTAGGGATTACGCTTGCTGGGTTGGTGGAATGGGTGCCAGAGCTCTGTTAGGTGTGGGGGTGCTATAAAGATGGTCGAATAAGTGCCAAGCTCAGGTTGGGGTAGGTACTAGAGGAGCTGTGGAGAATGATTAGGGATGAAATTGGTACTAAAGCTAGGGATGACTTGGGTGAATAGTGGAAATGAGTGCTAGGAGGGTGTTGGAAAAATGGTGAATGTGATAGGTATAGGTGCAAGCCATGGTTGGTAATGGTAAAAAATGGTTCTTAGCGGGTAGGCTTCTAGAATTACTGGGTAGGTGAGTGCAAAGGTGGAGGGTTTTAGTTATGACCTTGGGTTTTTAACACCTAGGGTTAACCAAGGCTATTACGTGCAGGTTTTGAGTTGGAACTAGTGTATCAGGGAGTTAGTTGAGCTTGAAGGGCTGATAAGGCTTGTAGTCTCCATTTCATGTGCTGGGAAAAGATGTTGGAATTTGTTGGGTTTTGAGAATGAAGAGGTTGGGCTAGTGCTTAGGCCTATAGGTTAATGCTTGGATGCAGTGTGTGCAAAGGTGTGAATCTAATGGTGTTTAGAGGGTGAAAATGGGTCATTGACCTAGAAAAAATTTTCTTTTTATGTATTCATCCTTTCTTGTTTTATCTGTGAACTAAACCACAATAGCCATAGGCATTCAATATTTGGTAGTTTGAAAATATAGTCTGAACATGCAAAATAGGGCTTGGTTGGTTATGGTGTAGTGCTCTTTGGTACAATGGCTGTCAGCCACTTCAATTTGTCTATTTTCCTCTATTTTTTTCTTTATCTTTATTCAATTTCAATTAATTTAATTAATTTTGAATAAAGAGATAAAAATAAAATTGGGATTTGAAAAATTAATCTAGGCTTGAAATTTAATTTGAACTTCAAATTAAAGCTTGGGCCTTTAAGCCCGAATAATCAAATTTTGAATCGATCCAAATTAGGTTGAATTCCAAATTACACAAATTGATTAAAAAATGATTAATTCGGGACAAACTTGAATGAGCTTAATTTAGTTAAATCCAATAATGTTAACCCAAATTGAAATATAAAATCAAATAAAAAAAAAACAAATTCAAGTCGGTCCGAATAAAATTGGATGTCTATAGTTACCCATTTTTGCACATTACTGAGAATAAGGAATAGGCAAAGACATATACAACAATTTTGTCTAAAGTAAGGATTCAAAATTAAAAAAAAAAATTTTTTTGATTGATTTTATTAATAAATTTGATTGTTTGAAAACAAATTTGAAAACTCTTTTAAACAAAAACTCAACAACTTTTGAAAATAAATCAAGAGATCATGCCCAAAGATCTTACAAATCTTGAAACTAAAATAGATTCAGCTCAAAAGACTTACAAATCCTACTCAGAAGACTTAGAGGTTATACCTACAGGTCTTACAAATCTGGGTATCTATGAATGCTCCTTATATTAAAGGCATTGAAACTTTGAAATTTTAAAATGTTTTACCTAGAGGTTTTAGATATTATGCCTAGAGGTCTTACAAATCTCAATATCTTTGAATGTTCCTCGTATTAGAGGCATTGAAACTTCAAAAATTTAAAATATTTTACCTGAAAATCTTATAGATTATGCTAAAGGTATTACAAATCTCGGCATCTATGAATATTCCTCGTATCAGAGGCATTAAAACTTTGAAAATTTAAAATGTTTTGCCTAAAGGTCTTATGGATTATACCTGAAAGTCTTAGAGATTATGCCTGAAGGTCTTAAAAATCTCGAATCTTTGAATGCACCTCATATCAGAGGCATTGATACTTCAAAATTTTAAAATATTTTGTTTGGAGGTCTTATAGATTATGTTCAGAAGTCTTAGAGATTATGCCCAGAAGTCGTACAATCTTTGAATGCTTTTTATATCATAGGTGTTAAAACTTTAAAAATTTAAAATATTTTACCTAGAGGTCTTAGAGATTATGCCTGAAAGTCTTGTAAATTTTTTAATGCTCCTCGTATTAGAAGCGCTGAAACTTTGAAAATTTTAAATATTTTACCAGGGGGTCTTAAAGATTATACTTAAAGGTGTTATAAATTTTTGAATGTTCCTCATATTATAGGCATTGAAACTTTAAAAATTTAAAATATTTTACCTAAAGGTCTTAGATATTATGCTCAGAGGTTTTACAAATCTTTGAGTGCTTTTTATATCATAGGAATTGAAACTTTGAAAATTTAAAATATTTTGCTTAGAGGTCTTAGAGATTATGTTTGGAGGTCTTACAAATCTTTGAATGCTTATCGTATCAAAGGTGTTAAAACTTTAAAAATTTAAAATATTTTGTCAAGAGATCTTAGAGATTATGTCAAGAGGTCTTATAAATATTTGAAGTCAAGAGGTCTTATAAATATTTGAATGCTCATCATATCAAAGGCATTATAACTTTAAAATTTAAAATGTTTTACTTGAAGGTCTTACAGATTAACTTAGGTGCGAACTTGACTAGGCTTAGTTTGATATGGGTGCCAGCTAGATTTGCTTAGTGTGCCAACTCAAATGGTTTTAAAGATCATTTATACCAGCTAAACTGGGCTTAAATATCATCTACATAGTTGATCTGGGTGCTAGCTGATCTAGGCTCAGGTGCTAGCTAATTTGAGCTTAAAATGCTAGCTAATATGGGTTTAGGTGCAAGCGAATATGGGCTTAAAGTGCCAGCTACTCTAGGCTTAAAGTTTGATCTGAATGTCAGCTAGACTGGGCTTAAGTCTTATCTTATATTGTATCTCATCTTTTTCATTCATTTTTCAACAACCCTCTGCTTTTTGCAAATCATTTTTCTTTCCATTCTTTAAACCTTTTTGATATTTTGGTCTTTTGTTAAACTATTTCTTCTTTTTCTCATCTTTTTTTATGATAGACTTCTTTTTCTTTTTTTAAATCTTTTTTTTATTTTTTCTCTCTTTTCTTTTTTTCTTTTGTTTTCTAATATTTACAAAGTTGACAAACACACTCATGATATAAATGTCTATTTCCACAAAATGATGCAAATGTAAGAATGAGAAGGCTTGATGCAAAAATAGGTGACTTTTTTCACAAAGCAAATGCCAATGTTCTTTTCATGTAAATGCCCTTACAAATACTTTTTCTATTATATAGATGTAATGATGCAAATGCAAATGTCCTTTTTATTTTTACAGCATACAAATCAAATGTCTTTTTCATGATGCACATGCAAGTGATGCAAATGCAAATGTCTTTTTCATGATGTAAATATTAATGCGAATATCTTTCTCATGATGCACATGCAAGTGTGAATGCAAGTGATGTAAATGGGAATATCTTTTTTATTTTTGTAACATGCAAATCAAATGTCTTTCTTATTATGCAAATGCAAATCCCTTGGTTATGATGTGGATGATGTAAATGCGAATGTCTTTTTTTGTTTTTATAACATGCAGGTCAAATGTATTTCTCATGATGTAAATGTCAGTGTGAATGCAAGTGATGCAAATGTGAATGTCTGGTTTTTTTTGCTTTTACAGCATGCAGATCAAATGTCTTTCTCATGATATGAATGTGAACACAAGTGATGTGAATGCGAAGACTTTTTTTATTTTTGTAACATATAGATCAAACATCTTTCTGATGATGCACATGTAATTGATGCAGATGCAATGTTTTTTGCAACATGTAGGTCAAATATCTTTTGCAAGTGATGCTAATGCAAAGACTCATTTTGTTTTTTTTTTTTTTTGAAAGATCTTTGTTCAAATTTTTAATGTTTGCTCTTCACCAACAATGATCTAAGTATTCTATACAAAATGCTCAAATAATCTCTGAACTTTTCAAAAGAGATCACAAAATTACCCTACATAAAGTATATTCGTAATCAATGAGAAAAGGTGAACTTTCTAATCTCTTGAGAATTGATGATTACTATTTGGAATGCTTGGGGATGAGGGTAATTGACAATTCAATTTTTTTATTGGTGGACAAATCTCAAGGAAGGATTGATGATTGTTGCAAGGATTACTCTTGTGCTTACAAAAGGGATCATTTTTCTAAAACACTTTTCTTTTATTAAAAACATGATACTTCAATGTGTGTTAAAACTAATCATTATTTTTTGAAAAAGATTTGGGAAGAGAAAAAGGCTAGCTTTTAATTTTCACTCTTTAGTGAAATATAAAGTTTTTGATGGGTATTGATCTTTCAAAAGGTTTTGCATCATGATTTTTATTTTGGATAGAACATTGGAACTCTAAAATTCTTTTCAAGAGTGGCTTTAGCTTTAAATTGCCATTTTTGGGTTTTTACCTTGAAGCTATATTTTCTAGCAATGAAGAACTTGACAAAATCTTGCCAAATACTAATGGGTATATACAAATTTTCTAGGATATAGCTCTTCAATTCAAATGTTTGCATTTGATTAGAATGGATTTTTCAAGGTATGTAATGTGGGCCAAGGTTTAGGGCTATGAAAAAATGGATAAATAGGCTCAAAATATGTTATTCAGGGTAATTAGGCTAAAGATCTTATGAAGCATTCTCTGATTAAAATCCATGTATCTTTCTTTCTTTACTCCTTTAGAAACATCTTATTTTAGTTTTAGCATTCTTTTTCCTTTACTTATGTTTTTTTTTACTTGAGATTCTAACTGATGTGTTATTCACTTTTTACCCCAAGTTCTCATCTTTGAAGAACTTGCCTTTTTTTCTTTGCTTTTTTTTTAATTATTTTTTTGAAAATCTGACTTCAACTTTAGCATTCTACTTTCTTGAAGTTTTACTTAAGATTTTGATTGAAACTTTATTCATTTTTTACCCCAAATTCTCGTGTACGAGTTACTTGTCTTTCTTTTTTTTGCTTCATTTTTTTAGATTCTAACTAAAACTTTATTTACTTTTTGCCTCAAATTCTCATCTCTAAAGTACATGTTTTTCTTTCTTTTTTTTTTTTTTTTACTTTTTTTAAACATTTGACTTCAGTATTAGCAAACTACTTTCTTGAGTTTTTGGAATTCTAATTGAAACCTGGTTCATTTTTTACCTCGGGCTCTCATTTCCAAAGTGCATGTTAGATGCTCTCAATATCAAACTCTTTTCTTGAAGTTTGGCTCTTAAAGATATCCTTATTTTGTCATTCAGTGTAAAAGATTATTCTTGGCTAGGGTTCATTTTGGAATAAGAAATTTAATAGGCTTAAATGGGTAGCAAGTGGATAACTTTTCTTTATGCGAAGGATAGAGAAAGATGGCCATTCATCATTTCAAATACGATCACTTAGTTAGAATAACAAATCATTTGAACAAAGAGATAAATGGCTTGTTTTTGTTTTTTTATTTTATTTTCAAACTGGCCAAATGGGTATTGTTCCAGTAATCCTTATGGCTAGACAATGCTTCCATAGAGGTTAGTAATCGTGGTCTTTGATCATCTAATAGTTTTGAATTGACTCCTAATGCATGGTCTTTGATCAACTAATAGTTTTGGATTGACTCCTATGTTGTGCAAGAATGTTGTCACCAATAATGATTATGAATGAAAAATAGAAATTATTATGAATGAAAAATTACAAAAAAAAAACACTTATAATGATCGTTATTTTTAGTTATGTATCATATTTTTTTAATTTTTGTTTTAAATTTTTATTTAAAATAAATTAGTGAATACAAAAGAAAAACAATAATTAGTAGAAAAGTTATGTTAGGTGATATTTTAAAATTATCTTAAAAATAATATTTAATTGAAAAATAATTAAAAATTAGACGAATCACTATTTTTTAATGCACAATTAATAGTTAAGTAAAGAATGATTTTTTTTTCTTTTCAATACTTTGGTACTTCAATTAAATTTGGTAGACTTTGTTCTCAAGTAGATTAGATTGAGTGTGGATGTTGTATTTGATATTGACATTTATCGAAAAATACATAGTTTTCATTTCAATTTCAATCATGTTCCCTACTTTGGCAACTTCAATAATGTTCTTTTCTTCCATTTTAGGTATGACAAACTGTAAAATGTTCTTTCTTTGCTTTCAATAATGTGTTTTTTACATAGTGGTAAAATCATATGTACAATCTTGCTACATACGTCTTTTAACTCAACAAAATCCGATTCTTGGTTTTATGCTAAAATGTAATACGAGATTTAATACGTAAAATAGTTACGCAAAGCATTTTCTCAATATATAAAGATTATGTAAAATTAAAGATATTGTTTTCTTTAATCATGTACTTATATATGTTTATGGACAATAAAGACAAAAGTATTAAATTTACAAAATTTAAATGGGATCTTGGATGATTCGGGTTAGAAAAAAATTTAAAATCATTGGTTGTTTTAACGTTTGATTTATGTAAGAGAATTAGATTATTTAGTTTTCAATTTTTTTTATCAAAATCAAATAGAAAAGTAAGCATACCATAACCAATGGTATTTGATAAAAATAAAAATATTTTTAATTTTACTGAAGTACTAGAGATTATTTATATTAAAAAAATAACAAAAAATATATCAATAGAAAAATATGAAAAATGGTAAAAGAAAAAAAAATGGAATGCTCTTTCACCTAGCTTTATTTTTACACCCTTTGATCATTAGTAGACCTATTCAAAAGTCAGTTATCAGTTTAGATCCAAAGGTCCATTCATATTTTAAAGATTTTGAGTAAAAAATTTAGAAGCATTTAAATTTTAAGTTGGACTTTGAACACAAAAATTCAAGTTTGGATCCAGCTTGAATTACATATATATAATTAAATTATTATAATTATATAAATATATATTTAAATTTTATTTTAATATTTAATATTTAAAAAAAGAGCATTTTTTATTATATAAATTGAACTTAATTGATGGACTTGAATTTTATTTTATTTTTTATCATGGATTGGGATTAGAAAAATTTAAACGCAAATCTAAGCAAACATATAAATTGTTAATATCAACTATAAGCTTAACTCAAACCCAATTCAGTTACACCCATAAACACTTCTAACCATTGGTTCACATTAAGGATAAAAAAAAGTAAAAACAATTTCCTTTTAACACAACTTAACATTTCCTTCTTATCAAGAACAAGACTTATAAAACGTTTTTCAAGTGAAATTTATAAAATTTTATATTAAAAATAATTAAATCAAAATTAAAATCAAAATCAATAAATTAAAAGTTTTTGATACATTAATTAAGTGTATAAATTTTTTTAAAAATTTAATAAAATTTAATATATTTTTTAGATATTCATTTTTTATAAAAATTTAATAAAATTTTACCAAGTACTAACAAATTTTAATTATAAATTATATTTTTAATAATTTATTTACATATTATTAAATTTTTTATTATACTCTATTAATATTTCAATTTTTTATTAAAATTTAATTGAATCATTTTTATTTAAAAAACTTTACAAACCTCACTTAAAAAAAAAATCATGTAAATTTTGATCTCCAATTAAATATTTATGATCTTAATAGTAACGAATCATTATACAGGCCAATCCCATTGCTCATCGCCATTCCAACTCTGATTCTTTATATCTCAATCTGCTAACAAATCTCAAACTTAAAATTGACAGAAAACAGATTGTGAAGCTTATTAATTGACAATCAGAAAAGCAATAAAAACCAAGTCATTACAATCAATTTTATCAAAACTTAATTAGATTAAGACAGATAACCATTTCAACTCACTTCCTTGTAAATGAAAGTAATACAAAGATAATGAAATATTCCCAAAATGTAAAAGCTGTCCGTCGATTTTTCCTTCCAAAGTAATAAGAAAGATACTTAATTCTGTGACATTGAATGAAAAAAGAAAAATCAAGAAAAAGGAAAGCAGATATTAATTGAGGTTAACCCACAATTGGCAAACAAAAAAAATCCAACCTTTGCCTGCTTCGTCTGGATTTCATGAAGAAAACAGTGTGCTTCTGACGCCAATACTAAAACCAAAAGACTATAAATACATTAGCCTTATAGAGTTTCATCACAACTTGAAATAACTTGAAAAGAAAACAAAAATCAAAAGAGAAATGAATGCTTTCAAGCTTTTCTTCCTCCTTCCCCTCCTAGCTCTTTGCTCTGTTGCACAAGTTTTAAAATTTTTTATACATACTTGGTTGCAAAAGGCTATTATATATTATACACGTAACCATGCATTCACACCTATAATTATAAGTTGTACATGTACTTGGTTTAAGTGCAACAAAAAAAATGCATGGATACAGATATATGCATAAAAGTTAAGGCGCTCGGGGCATGCATGCAGCAAAAGCTTTGGAAGTTGCTGCACAGATATGGAATTAATTTGTAGAGTTGATGTTGAGTGGTTTTAGCCAAGATAATTTTTCTGCTCCTATTGCTCCTCCAATTATGAATATATATATATATATATAGATAGATATTTGGTTTGTAAAGTACTGAATCACAATAGCAAAAGAAATGGTATAATGACTCATCAATTACTAACCAAGTGTAGCTTATCTTTTAAATTTTAATTAGAATGATGCTTTTTAATGGGGTGGTCTAATTAAATCTATTGCTAATAATTTATTTTGAGTTATGAAAATATATGCAAGAGAAGGGTTTCTTGCATCATACAATTTATGAATGTCAATAGCTTACTACCTAGTATAGATTAGCATTGTGATTTAGAGCAATATATATAGGCAAAATCTTTATTGACTTTATATGGAGATTGGAGGTTGTCAAGCTTCGTGCTCAAAAACTTTATATATATATATATATATATATATATATATATCAAGGCCTATAGCTCATGTTACTTGCATAAAATATAAAACTAGTTCAATGGAAAAAAAATAGCAAGGCAAAAAGTTTATTACAATTTCTAATGCAGTTAAAACAACAATAAAACTATAATAAATCAAAATAAGATTATTTTTTACTATTAAATAGTCGTTACTTTTACTTGAAATATTCAGTCACATAACAATAAAATAAATTATACAAAAGAATCTTTATTTAATTAAAATTTTTACCCACTTATACTAAAATTAACTTAAGTTTAATGGATTTTTTAGTATTGAAAATAATACATAATTGTCACATTTCATAATTAAAATTAAAAGGTCAATTCAATGAAATGAATATGCATCAACATGATGAAGCTTTAATTTCTTTTAGAAATGTGAAAGGCTTTTAGGAATAGTCAGATTCCTAAACATAATTAATTATAATAAATCTTTAATTTCTTTCTTGCCCAAACTGCAATATATTAGTGATGAAAACCTAAGCTACAAGTAGGAACATTTCCTTCACTTAATTATTTGTACTCAACTACTGCACTAAGTAAAATTATATAATCATTAAGTTTAGGCTAGTAAAATCGAGATCAAAACTGCTGTCAAACAGTGAAAAAGTGAAAAATCATGTCATGTCTGACTTAAAATAATAACAGTAAGCTTAAGTTGAGATAAGATCATCAAAGAAAACTAGTTTTTTAACCATTCTTCAGTTCCACCATAAAAATAAAACTAGTTTAATGAAAATATCATTTTGATAATAATAAAAATAAATAAATTTAAATGGTATTGTATCTTTCCTAATAAAATTTATTGAATTCAAAACTAATAAATGAACATCTAATTATTATAATAAGTAAATGATATAAAAAAATTATAGATTTCTCCATTTTAAGTATCTAATAGATAAATTGATGCAATATGCTTGTTGGATTAGTCCAAAAATGACATGATCCTTATATCAATGTTTCATTTAATCCGATTATAGTCTTTTGGTTTTATTGTTGGGTACTAAGCACATCATTTTCTTTTTCGTGAATTCCAAACATGGCAGAGAAAGGTTGCATTGTTTTTGTTTGTAAAATTGTGGCTTAACCTCAATCAATATCTGTTTTTCTTCTTCTTAATTTTTCTTTTTTCCTTCAATCTCACTGAATTAATTAGTTTTCTTATCAATTTGAAAAGAAAAATCCACTGACATCTTTTCTTTTTTGGGAATATTTAATTACCCTTGTATTACTTTCATTTGTAAGGAACAGAGTTGCATTAGTTATACGTCTTAATCTAATTAACCTTTGATCAAAATGATTGTAATCGCTTGATTTTTATTGCTATTCTGATTGTCAATTAATGAACTTGACAATCTGTTTTCTGTCAATTTTCAGTTTAGGATTTGATAGCAGATTGAGCTACAGAGAAAGAATCAAAATTGGAATAGTGATATGCAATATTGGGAATTGGTCTGCAGATATTTTGATTGAGATTCCCTTGAAATTGTCTGTCAAATCTATCATTCGTATGCGTGAGGTAAAAACTTGTTATACGGAAATTATAAATTTAATTGTTCAATGAAAAATATAAATGATGCAAGAAAAAAAAATTTCTCATTTTTAAGTAACTTATAGATTTACAGTTAGTTTAATATTGTTTTTATTGTTGAAAAAATTAGGATTAGAAAACATGTATTTAAAAAGTGTGATAAAAATGTGATTAAAAATTTAAATATTAATATTATTGTTAAAAATTATTATGAATAATTAAAATATTTTAAAATATATACATAAAATAAAAATAATATTTAAAATATAAGATAATATAATGAATTTCATCCTAAAAACCGTTCCACTCAAAATTTTTTTATTATTTAACATTATGTTTGGATAAAAGCAGTTTTTAATTCAAAATTTTTTTTATTATTTAACATTATATTTGGATAGAAACATTATCTTAATTAATATAATATACTTACCTGATTAGTCCCCATGCGCTTCGATAAATTCAATATAAAATGTCTATTGATTTTAATTTCCTTAGCCTTCTTCTTTTGATTCAATATTTTTGCTATCATTTTTATTATGAGAATTATTATGAAATTTTAATTTATTCCATTCATAATTACAATGATTAGTAACGAAAATTATAATTACATCTATGTATGTTTTGTATATATATATTTTTACTTTAGATCAAAGTTTTATTTATAATTAATTTAAATAAAAATAATATTTTTAATTTCAACCATTTTGATTTAAGAATAAAAAATGTAAAACTTACACATTAAAAATAAATTTATTCAATTAAAATATTTAATATAAAATTCAACTATATATTATGAATTAAGATTTTGAGGTTATAATTAAACCACGAATCAAAACTATGTTTTAACTTTTGAAATTAAATTTGTAAAATTAAAGCTCTTTTTTAACTGAAAAAATGACATATTCATATTTATTTTTATGTAGAAAATACATGTAATCATCATTTTAAATTAAATGTTTTGAGTGTTTACACTAATTTAATTTCTTTCAATTTTTTTATCTTTTATAATTAACTTTTTTTGTATTACATAAAGTAAGAAAATAGAATTGTTGAAACTAATCTTATATAATAATCTTCACAAAACTAGTGCTTTTGGTAAGTACCGTAACACTAATTTTTTAAAAATTTTAATTAATTATATATATTTGTTGTTTTCTATTTCAATCTTCTATATTTTCGAAACCAATATCTTAAAACCACGAATGGATGGTTTTGAGCTCAAAAAAATTACAGTATGTATGTAAATTTATATATATATACACACAGAGAGACTTCTATAGTATGTTTAAGTTTTTAACCTTACAATAAAGTCAACAAATAATAATTATTAGATTTATATAATTAAATCTCAATCATTAATTAAATTTTAAAGTAAAGAAAGATAAAACCTGCTTATCAAGAAATGTTAAATGTAAAATACTAAGAAAAAATTATAACAATTTTAAATATAATGAAAAGTAAGAACAATCGTAAAAATATATTATTATAATATAAATAATTATAATGGCAATGTAAAATTTTAATTAATTATTATTTTTGTATATATATATGTAAGGAAAATAGCTAAAAATTAAAAAAAATTATAATTTAATCAAGTGAGAAGAAATAAAAAATCAGTATTGTTTAAGGTAAAATGGTTAAGAATTATGATAATTCTAAATAAAATAAAAGTTAAGAACAACTGTAAGAATATATTATTATAATATAAATAATTATGTTGATAATTTAAAATTTTAATTAATTATTATTTTTAAATATATATGAAATACAACTAAAAATTGAAAAACAAATAGGAAATATAAAACAGTGAAAAAATATAAAATTAATATAATTTGACGTAAAATGAGTAAAAATTTTCATAACATACTAAGAAAAAACAATGATAATTCTAAGCATAATTAAAGGTAAGAACAATCATAAAAAAGAAATTATTGTAGCGTAAATAATTAAGTTGCAAATGTAAAATTTTAACTGTTTATTTTTTTGTAAATATATA
Organism: Durio zibethinus; assembly: GCF_002303985.1. Next base: position 8,203,517 of record NW_019167926.1, on the reverse strand, counting down.
AGAAAAATAGTTAAAAATTAAAAAATAACTGGTAGCATAAACAAATGAGAATAAATATAAAATTAATACCATTTAGCGTGAAATGAGTATGAATTGTTATAATACATTAAAAAAATTATGAAAATTTTAAACGTAATAAAAATTAAGAATAGCCATAATAATGTATTATTATAATGTAAATAATTATATTGTAACATAAAATTTTAATTAATTATTATTTTATAAATATTTAAGAAAAGTAGTTAGAAATTAAAAAATAAATTGATAATGTAAATAAGTGAGAACATATGTAAAATAGTACCATTTAGTGTATAATGGGTAAATATATTATAACATTTTTTTTAAAAAAGTTATGGTAATTGTAAATATAATGAAAAGTAAAAATAATCGTAAAAAAACTATTGCAAAGGTGATAATTATGTTGATAACATAAAATTCTAATTATTTATTATTCCTGTAAATATAAAAGAAAAATAGCTAAATTTAAAAATAAATTGATAAATAAACAAATGATAAGTAACATAAAATTAGTATCATTTAGAATAAAATAAGTTAGAAGCGTTGTAATACACTAGGAAAAAGCTATAACAATTTTAAATACAATAAAAGTAAGAAAAATAGTAAAGATATGTTATGTAACATAAATAATTATGATGACAATATAAAATTTTAATTAATTATTATTATTGTTTATATATAAGGAAAATGATAGAAATTTTAAAAAATTGGTAATGTAAACAAGGGAGAAAAAATGTAAAATTAATACCATTTAATGTAAAATGGGCAAGTATAAAAAAGTTATGATAATTCTAAACGTAATAGATGATAAGAACAACCATAAGAATATATTATTATAATGTAAATATTTAAGTAGATAACATTAAATTTTAATTAATTATTATTTTTAAAATATATAAGAAAAAGATCTAATAATTAAAGCAAGTGGGTAACATAAAAAAAAAAACAAGAAAAACATAAAATTTGTATAATTTGACATAAAATAAAAAAGAGCTATGACAATTCTAAACGTAATGGAAGGTAAAAATAATCGTAAGAAAATATTGTTATAACATAAATAATTAAGTAAATAACGTAAACTGTTAATTGAGTATTGTTTTTATAAATATATAAGAAAATGTCTAAAAATTAAAAAAAAATAGGTAACATAAATAAGTGAGAAAAATGTAAAATTTATATCATTTGTCGTAAAATGGGTAAAAACTATTGTAACATACTATGAAAAAGTTATAACAATTCTAAACATAATTAAAAGTAAGAACAATTGTAAAAAAATATTATTATAATGTAAATAATTAAGTAGGTAATGTAAAATTTTAATTAATTATTGTTTTGTTAATATATAAGCAAAATAACTAAAAATTAAAAACAAATAAGTAATGTAAACAAGTGAGAAAATCTTAAAATTCATATCATTTGATATAAAATGAGTAAAAAGTGTTGTAATACAACTAAAAAATAGGTATAACAATTGTAAACGTAATGGAATGTAAGAACAATCATAAAAAGATATAATTACAACGTAAATAATTAACACATAATTTTAATTAATTATTATTTTTGTAAATATATAAGAAAAATAGATAAAATTTAAAAAACAAATAAGTAACATGACCAAGTGAAAAGAAGTGTAAAATTCATATCATTTGACATAAAATGGGTAAGAAGTGTCACAACACATTAAAAAAGAATTATGATAATCCTAAACTTATTGGAGTATAAGAATAATTGTACGAAAATATTAATATAACGTAAATAATTAAGTTGGTAATATAAAATTTTAATTAATTATTGTTTATATAACTATATAAAAAAATTTATTAAATAATAATAAAATGTTTTTGTAACTTAAACATGCAGAGAAAATGTAAATGTCATATCATTGGTGTAAAATGTTTAAAAAGTCTCTTAACATAATAAGAAAAAACTATGATAATTCTAAATGTAATGGAAGGGAAAAACATTTGTTAGAAAATATTGTTGTTATATAAATAATTAAGTTAATAATGTAAAATTATAGTTAATTATTATTTTTATAAATATATAAAAAATGAGCAATAAATAATAAAAATTTATTAAAATAAACAAGTGAGAGGAACAATAAAATTTCTCTCATATTTGAATGCTATCATTATAACATTTTTAGTCTTAAAAATTTATTAATGTAAATATTTGTATAGTAATTTTATTTTTTATGTAACAAAAATATTTGTGTAGTAGTAAAAAATGTCACATCTTAATCAAGTAACGTTTCAAATATTCTGATTTTTTCTATTTTATAAAAAGACACCAAAATTTGCAATCAAAGAACCTATAGAAAATCATATAAAGAAAATGGTACAAGGGTAGCTTTCATTTTTATGTTTTATGTTAATAGATTTTTAATATTAGAAAGAAAAATCATACAAATAAATTTGTAAAATATATAAAATATATAACTAAAAAATAATTTAAGATTAAAAAGACAACATAAAATAATTGATATTTTAAAACTAAAAAATAAAAAATTATTAAGATGAATACTGAAATTTGTATTAATTATTGTTGTAATAATGTTATTTGTTAATAATGAAGAAATAACAAAAATATTCTTCATTAAAATAATATATGACATAACTATAGTTGAATTTTTACTTTAATCTTATTATTTATAAGAATAGATGAAAATAAGCATAAAATATGTAATTTGTAATTTTTTAATTTTCAAATAAATAAAATAAATAAAATTATTTTTATATTTTTTAATTGACCTATTAACTTTTTCTATCATTTTTCATTATTTTCTAATTTTTATAATTTTTTCACTTTATCATGAGATATCATGATATCTCATAACCTTAAAATAAGGTTGATAAATTTTGAACTTATTACAAACAAACCCATATAAATAAATACATATATATATATATTATGACAGTTTTCTCTTTATTATAGGTAGTGGATCATACGATACACCGACTTCATCAAGCATAACAGAGTTATCTTTTCAATCGATGAGTAGTTGTATACTTTTCTTCTTCGGTGTGTACTCGTCACCAGAAGCTGGCTCTGTAGTTTCTCATGGTATGAAAAGAAAAAGAATGCAACTGCAAGAGATGTCATTCATTACAGCAAAATGGCATATTAATGGCAATTTTGTAACAGTATTTCACTTACAAATGCCGCTAGCTTCCGTGTTTTTATAAAACATTAGGCGTTTATTATCCAAATGCCACTAAATATTCAAATAGCGGCATTTATATGTATAAATGCTATTAAAGACAAAAATTAACGGCGTTTATCAACTAAAACTCCTTGAATAATCCTATTTGCTAAAATTGGAGTGATTATTGAAGGTATTTCAGGAAAAAATACCTTGAATAATCTGCTCATAAAAAGTAAAAGTGATTATTGAAGGTATTTTCTACCAGAAACGCCTTCAATAATTCTCCAAAAAAATTGTAAAGGATTATTGAAGGCATTTTTTGTCAAAACGCCTTCAATAAATCTATGAAAAATGGAGTAGCATTGATGGTTAAAGTATATGGTTGTTAATTATAAGGCATAGGTTTGATCCCTTTCTTCAACATTTTTTAAATTTTTTAAGGGATTATTAAAGACGTTTTTTGCCAGAAATACCTTCAATATTAGACTTTAATTTTTTAGAGGAATTATTGAAGGCGTTTCTAGCAAGAAAAGTCTTCAATAATCCCTCAAAAAACCTAAAAAATGCTGAAAGAAAATATCAAACTTACAACCTTATGATTAATAATCATATGCTCTAACCAACAGCACTACTCTTTTTTTGATAAATTTATTGAAAAGAAAATTTATTGAAGGCATTTTTGATCAAAAACGCCTTTAATAATCCTCTATAAATATTTAACAAAATTATTGAAGGCGTTTCTAGTAGAAAACACCTTCAATAATCGCATCTATTTTTTATAAACAAATTATTCAAGGCATTTTTTGCAAAAAATGCCTTCAATAATCCCCTCTAAAAAAATTGATGGGGATTATTGAAGGCATTTTTGACCAAAAACGCCATCAATAATCTCTTTAAAAATTTTGGGGATTATTGAAGGCGTTTTTCAAAAACTCCTTCAATAAATATCCATGTCAATAAATTTGTGAAAAATGGAGTAGCATTAATGGTTAGAGCATATGATTGTTAATCATAAGGTCATAGGTTCGATCTTTCTTTTATTATTTTTTTAATTTTTCAAGTGATTATTGGGGGCGGCGGTCAACCATCCACTCTCGAGATTCATATTGATCAATTGATCTCCGCGTCCTGCCAGTTCGCTAAGTAGACTCACTCTACCAAGCTAGGACGTAATGGAAAGCTTATAAGGCTAATGGAATGGGAATGATGGACCGATAACAAAAATCAGTCCTTTCGCCAGGTGAAGAGTTAGCACAGTCTCAAAGAAAGGGTACACCTTAGCGGATTGAACTACATCGAAGAATGGTAGGCGTATTATTAAAGACATTTTTGGCCAGAAAACACCTTCAATAATCCCTCAAAAAACTTAAAAGATGCTGAAAGGAGGGATCAAACTTACAACCTTATGATTAACAATCGTATGCTTTAACCGACAATGCTACTCTATTTTTAACAAATTTATTGATAAGAAAATTTATTGAAAGCGTTTTATCCAAAAAAACGCCTTTAATAATCATCTACAATTTTTTAGTGAAATTATTCAAGGTATTTTTTGCTTGAAATGCCTTCAATAATCCCATTTAAAAACATTGGAAGGGATTATTAAAGGTATTTTTTGGTCAAAAATGCATTCAATAATCTTTTCATATAAAATAAAAAAGGGATTATTAAAAGCGTTTTTTTGTAGAAAATGCCTTTAATAATCCCCTTTAAAAAATTAGAGGGGATTATTGAAAGCATTTTTAGTCAAAAAACGCCTTTAATAGTCTCCTCAAAAAATTTAGGGGGATTATTAAAGGCATTTTTTTTTCAAAAAATGCCTTCAATAATCTTCTTTGCAAATAGTGACATTCTTTTTTAAGTAAACGCCGCTATCGTGACGAAATAGCGTGGCTAAAATTTTTTTTTCTAAATTGAAACCCCCTTTTTCTCCTCTATAATTTCCTTTCTTTCCCCAACTTTTTTCTTGGAAGAGAATGGTGACAAAGAAAATTCAAATCAAGAAGATTGACAACATAGTAACAAGGCAAGTGACTTTCTCAAAAAGAGATAAGGACTTCTCAAAAAAGCTCATGAGCTTTCCACTCTTTGCAATGCTGAGATAGCTCTTCTAATCTTTTTAACTACTGAAAAGCTCTTTGAGTACTCAACACAATGTTGCTCTCACTTATCTCATATCTATATGTGAATGTTTTGCCTTGATTCTTGCTTTATCTCTGCTAGTTTAATATAGAAAATCTTTGCTTGCTATTTGATTTAATGTGTTAAATGGGCTTGGGTGAGTGTGAAAGGAAAAGAGAAACGTAATTATTTTGAAAGAAGATCTTTTGAATCAAGAGAATTGTATAAAAGTATAAATTCATGATAATGTACTTGAATCTTGTATTCTATTACAAAAAGAACTTATTTTAATAATTTGTCAAAAGCTGAGGGGTTTTGAGGTGAGAGGCCATGGTTTCACATGAATGTCTGTATGATATTTGTTGATACTTGTTGATACTTTTCTGAACCTTGTTTAAGCCATATTTTATGACTAATCAGCTGTTTTATAAGAAGTTTATGCTTTCCATATATCTTTGCTGGTGCAACTTAGAGCACAACATTGATATTTTACCTTTCATTTTTCTTGTCAGAACCTGATCTGTTATCATTTTCAGTTTTCTTAATTGAATCTTGTTACGATTTTAGGTTTCCTATACTCTTTTTGAATGTTCTTTAAGGTTTTCATAATGAAATTTACAAATTCTCATGATTTCCTTTTCAAATTCTGTAAAATTCGCGTTGAACTCAAATCTGGTTTCAAAACTACGCACCTGACCTATCTTCAGTCTTTTGATCAAAACTCAGTGAATTCTTGCTTGATTTAATTCAAATTTTTTTTCCTAGATTTGTAGTTCATAAGGCTGTAATCCAGTAAAAATTCAGTTGCTTGATTTACCTCATTCTCCATTTGTACAAGTACAGTTAATTCTTCAAAATTAACGGTGAATCTAGAAGGCAGAAACAATCCATGCATGAGAAGTTGATGAATGATGATCCTCTCTCCTTCTAGGTGTTCAATTTGATTCTCTCATATTTTACATTCTTAGTTTTACATATTTACTTGTTATTTTTTAATTTATTGCATTTATTTCATGAATTTCATTTAGTGTTTGGATAGATTTAATTGTTAATGCTCTGTTTTTCTCTGTTTTCAGTATCACTTGAGTTGCTAGTTCATTAAGCTAGTTTTTCTCTATTTTGCTGCCATTTTCTTGTTGAATTTTGTAACAAACTTGATTGATGAATTGTTTCTTAGCTCATTTGAAGCTTGGTTTCATTATAAGCTTCTAGACCTAATTTTTTCTTTCATCAACTCAGTGAGTTTCGGTTGAATTTCACTTTATATTTTAGTTGTTTCTAGTTAATTCTTGTATTTTCTTGCACTTTTTGTCCTTCAAATCAATTTTCCTTTTGGTTCCTTAATTGATCTTTTCAATTCCAATTTATGATCACTTGTTTTAGCATCAATTAGGTGTAGATCAATGAGATCTTGTATATCTTCCTTGATTTTATCTTGCATTACAAATTTTATGCTACATTTTATAGCTTACCCAATGACATTTTTCAATCAGGATGGAACATGAAATTGTGGAGAAGATAAATGAAATGTATTATGATGTAATTCTAACAACAAATTTTGAGGTTCCTTGAGAAATGTTCTCTTTAGCAATGGAAGCCGAGAGGAGAAATAGGCGTTGTAGGCTCCACTCAAAGCAAGTGCAACTCCTTCTATGGAGTCCGTTGATGGGCAAGAGGAAAACAAATGTAAAGTGGAATGTTATTACATATATTAAACTTTGTGTTACATGCATATTGAACACATTATGTATTTAGATATTTAAATATTTATAATATTCAATTTATAAATTTAAATTCATTTTTATTTCTTTTAACAATTTTTATTTAATTATAATAATAAATATTAAAGAAAATTAAAAAAATATAAATTTTTTGATTTAGCGGCGTTTGTATTTAAAAATGCCATTAAATGTTGAATTTAGTGACGTTTGTATTTAAAAAAGCTATTAAATTTAGTGACATTTTTAAACACAAACGCCGCTTATTTTAGTGGCGTTTGTATCGGAAAAGCTATTAAATTTAGCGACGTTTGTGTTTAAAAGCGCCGTTAAGTTAGCGGCATTTTTTTAAAAATGCTGCTATTTTCTGCGATGCATGAATAGGCGGCACTCTGCATGGCGTTTTTTCGCAAACGCCGTTAAAAAATAAAAAAAACGCTGCTAAAAACCAAAATCCCTATAGTGATTTCTAGAAAGTTTGAAAACTTTACACACCTAGTGGCAAGTATTTTGGTTTTGCATTCTCATTTTTGCTACCATTCTATTATATTATGATGTAGATGGATTCATTGACATATATATATATATATGTATATATGTCAATTATATATATAATTGGGTTAATGAAGGGAGACTTACAAATTGGTGTGGTGGAATGAGAACAATGATGGGTTGCCACAACGATCAATAATATTTATAAGGAAGGAAATGTTGTGTCAAAGAGGAAATTGCTTTAACCAATGGCCAAGTGTGTAAAAACAACTCCAGCTGAAAGGGTTGTACTGCATTTCCATTTTTTTCTCCCCTGCCATTTTTCATTCTTTTTTATTAGTATTTTTTTGTCAATTTTTTAATATAAAAAATCTTCAACACTTTGTTAAAAATAAAAATATTTTTATTTTTATCAAATATCATTGGTTATTGTATGTTTATTTTTTATTTGATTTTGATAAAATTTTGGAAAACCAAATAATCTAATTCTTTTACTTAAATCAAAGGTTAAAATGACCAATGATTTCAAGATTTTTTCTAACCTAAATGATCCAAAATCTCCATTTGAAATGTATATATTTATTACTTTTAGTTTCTATTGTCCATCAATAAACATAAGTTTTTTATTACAAAAAATAATATCTTTAATTTTACACAAATTTTATAATATATTGAGGAAAATTCTATCCTTTGCATGATGTCCTATGTCAAAATCTTATACTACATTCAAGAATCAAGATTTAGCATAAAACCAAGAATCCGATTTTGTTAAGAGACGTACGAATCAGGAATGTACATATGATTTTACTACTATGTACATAAAACTAAACTATTTTGTTTCATTTTTATATGAGAGGATTAATATATACAAAAACAATTTCAATACCTTCTGTAAGCTCAAAAAACTTTATATTATAATCTCATAATAATATAATGACTCATAGTTTACAGTAAAAAAATTTAATGTACAGTAAACAGGCACATATAATTAAACATTATGTACATATATGTATATGTATATGTACATTTTTTTGATTTATGATATACATATGTTTTACCATTGTCTACGTAAAAGTTAAACCATTTTGTTTTTTTTTTCTATTTTTTATTTTTTAAGATTTGAAAATGTTTTTATATATTTTTAGGATTGAAAAAAATTGGATGATGAGTAAGACAAAATTTTGAAAATGTCTAATTGCTTTCGCATATGGTTTATGGAAGAGAATAAATTGTTTGGTAATTAAAATTTCATAAAAATAGATAAAAATAGGCATACCATAACAATTGATATTTGATAAAAAAAATTTATATTTTTCCTTTTATCAAGCTTCTATGAGGAAAACATTAACCATACAAAAATTAGTGGACCAAAAACTACATGATAGTTTTTTGTATGAGGTGATTACTCCAAAAATTATGGTAATTTACACATGGTGATTAGATTACTTTGTTTGATATACACTCGTTGATTCTACATAAAGATAATCTTAGATCATGGAGAGTGATCATATCACTACATAAAGGGTGATCTAATTTTCATATAAAAGGGTAAGAAACTTTTGTCTTGAAGTGATATATAAAATTAATAATAGTTAATTTTACTCATTTAATCTGTGAATAAAAAAATTGTTGCATCTTAAAACTATAATTATTTTATAGTATAAATTTTTATATTTTCAAATTAATATTCATTATAACAAGTTCAAAATAACGTGCAAATATTTTTTATTTTTTTAATATTTTATATATAATATAATTTTTTTATTTTTCTTTTAGTACGAATTTAATAGATTGGTTTTATTTTATAATTTAAATATTTCTTTACATAATTTATATTATAAAAATCAATTTACTTATAAATAAATATATTTAATAATTTAATAATATTTTATTATAAAATAAATAAATATTACTAATATTTTACAAATTATTATCTTTAAACAACCTTAAAATTATTAATTTGTATAATTATTACAATATGTATGTTATTTTTTTACTTTTAAACAAAATAATGTTTAATTTTTAGTAATATCAAACATAGAGATCTTTAATTCCTAAGAATTAATCATTGTTAATCAAATAAAGTGATTTTAAATCAAGAATGTTAAGATCATTTTGGTAATAAGATCACTGGGTAATCATGTTACTATGGTGATCTTGCAACAAATACCAAGTGATATCTAAAAGAAAAAAAAAATGCAGGCAACTTTCTTTTAGTACATAAAAAGTCAGAGCCTGAGAATGAGGGACAGGGTTACATGTGTTGGGATTCAAATATCAAACCTACTGGATGTCACATTTTAAAGGTTATTGTATGAACTATTTAAGTTAAGTTACAAATTCTAATTGTAACTATTTTCTTGATAAAAAATTCAAAACACTTTCCTTTTTACTAACTATTTTCTACCAAGGTAGTAGCCACTCATTATTTTTATTGCATCACCCTAATTTGTAAATCCCCCTTAAATGAAACTTACTCATAAAATCAAACATGTCATTTATTTCAATTAGCAAGATGAACAAATTTGCTTTATAATTTTAAAAAATTACCAAATTTGTTGCCTCTCTATTTTCCAATTTTCATGAGTTAAAATGATTAAAGTGAAAATGTATGTTAGAATTGTTAGAAATAATAACTTAAATCTTATAAGAGATTTGTTTGAAATTGGTTAGATATTACTTGACGAAAACACCCATCTGTGTCCAGGACAAATCGAGATTGATTTTTCTTATTATTATCACTTTGTTATTATATATTATAATATAATATTATAGTACAGTATTACTATTAGTATTATTCTAGTAATTAATTGTACATTATTATAGTCTAATTATTATTATTATTATTATTATTATTATTATTATTATTATTATTATATCCTTCTTTCTTTTTATCCCGAATCTAGTGTGAATTTGGAAAATTGAAGTCAGATTAAAGGGATTTAGTATGGTCAAAGCTTTATTGCATAATCAGGTTACAAATTCAGCCCGAAAAGTTAGCTAAGAACCTAGACTTAAATTGAGGCTTGGGCAGATCAAATTCCAAGATTCAAGCCTAGATTGATTTTATCAGTTTTCTAAAAGTTGTCCTAAGGATGCTTATAAATTGGATAAGAGATCATAGAGCAACACAAAATGGATTTTGGGAGGGAAACATTTGATTCTAAAAAATTTTGGCAGTAAAGAATTTTTGGGATTTTGATTTTTTGTCTGGGCTCGATTTGAAGTTTTTGGGTTTAGGTTTAGGTTTAGGTTTAGGTTTCTAGAGGTAGGATATGGATTTTGGAGTGTTTTTGAAAAATCTGGGCAAATTTGGGAAATTTAGGATTTTTCTTGAAAAATCTGGGTTTGGATGAATTCTTTAATGAGTTTTTGAATTTTTTGATGAGCAATTGAACTTTTCAGTGGGATTCCAGCAGCTTTTCCAGAAACTGATGGGTTTTTAAGTTTTTGGTTGAATTTTTTGGTGACTTTTTCAGAAACTAGTAGATTTTTTAGTTTTTAGTGATCGTTTTAGAGGTTTCAAGAAAGAAGGTAAAGGAAACGGGGATAAAGAGAGAAGGAATTGAGCTTATGAGGAAAAATTGAGGGAGAAAGAATTTATACAAGGCCGAAACGATAGCATTCTAAGCATCCCCAATCCATGCGTCTACTTAGTGACCCTCGTGCCAACCCGTATATTGACCTGACCCGAATCATAGGTTTTTCTTTTTTATTTTCATTTTATTTTTTGATTTTATTTTCTTTTATTTTTTTAAGTTTTTATTTTATTTTATTTTAGTTTTTTATTGGTTTTAATAAAAAAATCTTTTTTGGAAAATAAAAAAGCAAACAATAATAAAAATAATAAATTAATAAATAAATATAAATAAATAAATAAAAACTTTTTTCCAAACAAGTTTTAGAATAGGTAAATAATAAAAAAAAATCTTTTCCAAATAAAAATCCTTACAAAATAAATTCATGAATTCTACCAAACTATTGGACAATTTTCATGGATTTAAATTTTATGGAATTCACCAAACTATTAGGAAATTTCATAAAATCAGTTTTCAAAAAAAAAAAAAACAAAAAGTGTTTTCATCCTCTAAATGATTGGAAAATTGCTTTCTAAATTAAGTCTTACCAAACTATCAAGAGACTTAATAAGATTCTCAAACTTTTTTTACAAATCTTTTTGCAATAAAATCTCACCAAACTATTGGGAGATTTTACTTGTTTTTTTAAATAAAATAAATTAATAAATTCGATGACGGAGCCTCTATAGAGTGGGACATTAGTCTTCATAAACACTCTTGAGGTGAAGAATTATCTTAAATTGCTACCAAATTATTGGTATAATTTTAAGATTAATTTTCAATATTAAATATTGTGGTAAATTGCAAACAGGTTCAAGGTTTGGATAATTGGAAACCAAATTGGTACCATCCTTTGGATGAGTGTTGTGGGGTGCTATAACCTTTCCTGTGTGTAATAGTACTCCCGAACCTAAGGTTTCATGGATTAGAATCTACATCGAGTGGCCAATCATACCTAAACAAAAAAGATTGGTGGTGACTCTTATCATTCATGTCTAGTGGTAGATCCAAGGATCTATACGTTATGATAGTTTGGTGGCTCCGTTGGAGATTTCGAGAGTCAAGCTAGTAAATGATTTCTTATTGTTCAAGCCTTGCATAATAATTGGAGTCTTTTTTTTCCTACTTATACATGCTTAATTATTCATTTTTTTTCTTTTCATTATTTATACCTGCTTAATTATTCATTTTTTTCATTGCTTATACTTGTTTAATTAATTATTTATTGTATATATATCTATCATTCATTTGCATGTACATAATATAAGCTCTCCACCTGAGCTCTACCTTTAGAAGGGAATGAAGTACCTATATTTTCATGAGATTTCATGTCTTTGCATCGGCCTACGAAACATTCCCACTCAAATTGGATCCTTTTCACTTGTAACCTATAATAGGTAAGGATCGGAAGTGCCTTACTAGTTTGTAATGGATGATGATATAAGGAGCAATCTGGGAACTTTTTAGAATTAACCCAAACCATATATAGTTAACCTTAAGAGCCCAACCATAGATAAAGCCTTATCCTTTCACCCTTTGTAGTTAACCTAAATCTAGGGTCATAATGTTATCTTACTTGCTATATGGTGCTTACTTTATTTTTTATTTATTTTCTTGTTGAAGTGACTAACTAATTTCCTTGTATTCTTTTATTTCTTTTCTTTTTATGCATATTCATAAACATACTCATAGATTGTATAGTATTCTTACCCTAAAAGTCATTTCAACAAAAGCTTTCATAAACCCTACAGAACGTCAGGTTTGTGTCTCATCTATATTGTTCAAATGTGACTCGCCCAATAAATGTAAAGATAGAATTAGAAAAAAGGCAACAAGAAGAAAGAGATTGTTTACCATTTGGTCATATCTCTACACTATCAAAAGAGTTTCGCTTGCTCTTTAAACAAAATGATTTGAAAGGTCTATCAGATATATAGAACATTATGACTTCTTTAAGGGAAGAGGCTTTTTGTCAAAAATTTGGGCACATTACATATTTTTTGTTAATGGATGTTGATAACTCACTTATTAAAGTGATGGTATAGTTCTAAGATCCTTCTTACCATTATTTTATCTTTAATGAGGTTGATTTTGTGCCAACAATAAAAGAGTATTCGACTTTAGTGATATGCATTTACTATATCTAGATAAAATATATGTGAAGAAGCACAAATCAAGAAATCACAAAAAGCTGGTCTAGGTTCTAGAAATAGGAAAGGAGATCATAAATTCATACATTCACAAGAAAAGAAAGCATAAGGGTATCCCATGGGAGATTCTCTGAGATTTCATTATCAAATGTCCAGATGATGATCAGGGAATGAACGTGTTTGCTTTAGCCATATATGGGGTTGGTTATTTTCCCTAAGGTTTTAACCATATTAAGATAGAGGTGGTTGATCATTTAGAACAAATTGAAAATAGGTGTAATCCTTCACCAGCTATTTTAGTAGAAACCATCAGATCTTTGAACTTTTGTAGGCAAAATGACAATGCATGATTTATGGGTTGCACACTGCTACTGTATTTATGGATGAAAAGCCATTTTGAATGTAGGAAGAGCACCTTATCCAAACTACATTTTCATTGTCAAACCCCAATTAGGGAATTTTTTCAGAGCATTTGGCCAGAAGTAAAGACTTAGAAAAATAGAGATATTTGTTGCAAAAGCTCACAGCTAGTCAAGTGAAATGGTTAGCTCTATAGATGAACTAGGAACATATGTTGTATCAATATAGAAATGAGGTAGAGGTTTCACTTTTAGGACTATGAGGATTGATGAGTTATGCATCATTGATGGTAAAGAAATAGCATGAAGCTGAATAATTCATTCCTATGACTTATAAGCTTAGCCAGCTTGATTGTTCATATAGGGAGCCCTAAACTTTTCAAAAGATTAATAGATGATCAAGGCCTGGAGAGGCCCGAGAGAGTAAGCCTTAACCTATTTATTGATAAAGCCACCTGGGAATATTTAATTTGGAGAACCAAAAGGGGTTAAAATGTGGCACCTATGCCTAAAAACCATTGCCAGTCAGTGAAACATAAATAAGATGATGTTCCTTTAGAACTAGAGTCCACAAGGAAAGAATATGAAGCAAAAATAAAGAAATTGCAACAAGAAATTTTGAAGCTTCAAGGAGAAAAGGACTAGTGGCAAAACAAAGCAAAAAATCTAAAAATTCAAGTCCATAGGATTTCTAAGGAATATAGTAAGGCTCAAAAAGTTGTTCGAGAATAGGATGATGCCTTTACAAAATTAAAGGAGCTGCGATAAGGGCACAAAAGATTACGTATACAAGAGTAGGTCAAAGAATTAAACAACATAGATCTAACTCATCATAATGAAAAGTTGAAAAAAATGTTCACAAATAAAATATGATTATGTTGAAGTTCAACAAGAAAATGAAATGCCCCCAAAATATATTTTGACCCTGAAGTTAAATTTGAATGAACAAAAAAACCATGTCAGAACACTCACAGTGAAGTAAAAAAATTATCCTATCAAGTGTGGTTTGACAAAATAGAAGGGTTAGGAAAACAAAGGTATGTAGAGCATCTCACAGCCTAGATAGGCAAAGTAGAGGTCAAGGCAGGCAAGATGGCAAAATAGGCTGAGGCATTGAGAGCTTCAGTCACACTAGCAAAGGACCATGGACAGAGACTGCTAAACTTCATTGAGGAGCCTAAAGACCAGTATGAGCAAGTTAGGTGTTTTTATAGAGGGACAGTATTAGATTTAATGTAAAATAGACTCCTATGGATAAATAAAAATTCACTTTTGTTGAAATTTTAAGGGGCAAATATTTTTTTATTTTTTTTCTATGCATTGCATCACATTTATTCACTCATTATCATAGCATTATCATTGATTTTTAATCGTGGTACTTAGGTGCAAGAATAGCTACATATTTATAGAATACCTAGGCTAAAGCCAAGAAGATGAAGCAGGACAATGTAACTCATCTTGAAAGGATACCAAAGGGTCAAGAGGTATTAGGAGGAAAATTGAGCAAAATTTTAGAAGCCTTGGAAAAAGCAAATAGAGTAAAGGCAATAAAAGAGGATACCTCACATAAAGCTATTGAATCAATATATCCTCTAGGTTTCAATCCACATCAAACTCAAACTACCTCGACTTTCAACCACAATAAGTAACTTTTCCAAATCACAACTACTCGAGAATGACTTATGCACCCAATCATGAGAATGTCCAGAGTTATAATAATCTTGTCTTCATCAAAAAGGTAGCTAAGCCCATTCAACTCCCTACGCTAGATGAAACAAAAGAGAAAGAAAAGTCACATGCAGTTGCACCTTTGAAAAATTCTAAGATTGATCAGGCCATGAACAGGCTTAAGGAAAGATTGCGAGCTATAAAAGGAATAAATTTTTATAGATCCATGGACACAGTAGGGCTTTGTTTAGTACCAAAGTGGTGATGCCACCTAAGTTTAAAGTATTGAAATTTAAACAGTATGACGGTACTAGGTGCCTTATCACATATATAACGATGTACTATCATAAGATGGTGACACATGCTAGTAATAAGAAGCTGCTTATGCATGTTTTTTAAGATAGCTTAACTGGGTTTGCGGTAAGGTGGTATGTTTAATTGGATGAAACTCACATAAAGTCATGAAAAGATCTGACCTAGTCATTTATTAACCAATACTGTCACATCATTGATATAGCCCTTGATCGCCTTTCCTTGTAAAGAATGGAAAAGAAAGCATCTGAATCCTTCAAACAATATGCCCAAAGGTGGCAGGATATAGTTGTTTAGGTACAATTTCCCTTGACAGAAAAAAAAACTACAATGCTATTTGTGAGCACTCTAAAGTCGTTATATTATGAAAAATGATAGGAAATAAGACTAAAAATTTTATTGATATGGTGATTTTGGGAGAAATCATTCAAAATGTCATAAAAAATGGCAAACTTAAATAATGGAGGTTTTTCAAAAGAGTACTTAAGAAGAAAAAAAGTGAGACTCAAGTTGTGAGTCTTGAAAGGTAATAATTTGAAAGCTACTCTTAGCCAACCTATCCCATATATCATCACAGTATGAATCATACTTCCACTTCCCTTTACCAACTAGCAACACAACTTTCTTATCCATCTTCACCACGATCACTTACTCATCCAGCCAACACAACAAGTAGTGCTTGAGAACCATGGACAAGAGAAAGACCCACTTTTAATCCCATAGCTACAAGCTATATTAAGCTATATCAAAAGCTCTATAAAAGCCACCTCATTGCATCTATTCCTACAAAACAATCGAAATCTCCCTATCCCAAATGGTATGATGCTACCATCTATTGTGACTACCATTATGGGGTAATAAGACATTCTACTGAGAATTACCTTTTTTTAAAGTAAAAAGTGTAACATCTGATTAAAAAAAGATTGATAAATTTTGAAACTAGTGGGAACTTAGCATCCAACATTAGCTAAAATCTTTTATCCAACCATATAGTCAATGCCTTGGACGAGGACAAAAGGCATATGAAAAAAATAATGGATGAGCTTATAATGTCATTTAACTAACTGTATGATGCCTTATATGAAGCTGAGTTGATATAACTAGTAGCTGTATGCACTTAAGTGAGAAGATATGTGCCCAATTAAACATGTAAGTTTCACAATAGAGCCATAGGGCATTCTATCTACATTTGTAAGTAGTTCCATGATGAGGTGCAAAAATTAATAGACATCTACCAAATAGAGTTATATGAGGAGTTAGAAGCTTTAGAAAATATTGAAGTAGCCATGACAGACAGATAGGTGCCAAAGCTTATCACCATCTACTATAATGAAAAGCTAAAATCAAATGAAAATAAGTTTGTTCCTAAACCAGTAGTTTTCAAAGTCCTACGTCCATTCCCTTATAAAGATGATAAGGTTGTACCATGAAGGTATGATTATGAGGTGACAACCTAAAAGCAACAAAAGGCTATGCAAAAGTTTAAATCTGCCAACATAATAGGAATAAGAGGCATAACTAGAAGTGAAAGATGTTATATTTTAGAAACATTAAAGAAAACAAAAATAGAAAAAGAAAAGCAGATTAAACCAAAAAGATTTCAAAGAAAAATACTCTAAGGTCTATGCTAGAAAAGAAGGCTTGTGAGTTTTTGAAGTTAGTTAAACATAGTGAATACTTTATGGTGGAGTAATTGAATAAGATGCTAGTGAAAATTTCTCTACTTTCACTTCTCTTAAACTTTGAATCATATCATAATGCCCTACTAAAGGTGTTAAATTAGGCCTATATGGCCTATAACATGTCCATAGAGTATGTGAATCATTTGACGAGGAACCTGGTGGTGCCATATGACATTTCTTTCTATGATAATGAGATCTTACCTGAAGGTAGAGAGAGCACCAAGGCTTTACACATCATTATCAAATGTAAAAGTCATATAATAGCCAAAGTCCTTATTGATAATGGATCGGCTATCAATGTTATGCCTATGTCTACCTTAATTAGACTGCCCTTCGATAAGTCCTACATCCAAAGCAGTCATATGGTGGTCTGAGCATTCAATGGGACTAGATGAAAAATCTTGAAAGATATTGAGTTGCCCATACAGATTGGGCTATATGTTTTTAATATAAAGTTCAAGGTCATGGATATCTTCTTATTATATAACTACTTATCAAAAAGATCATAGATCCACAAGATGGGTGTTGTCCCTTCCTTATTGCATCAAAAGATCAAATTTAATATAGAAAGACAAATAAGGTTCTAAAAGAATGGATAAATAGGCTTAAAATATGTTATTTAGGGTAATTAGACTAAAAATCTTATGGAGCATTCTCTAAATAAAAGGCCATGTATCTTTCTTTCTTGATTCATTTGGAAACAATTGATTTTAGCTTTAGCATTCTTTTTCCTTTAATTATGTCTTTTTTTTACTTAAGATTCTAATTGATGCTTTATTTACTTTTTGTCACAGACTCTCATCTTTGAAGAACATGTCTTATTTTCTTTGCTTTTTTTTAATTATTATTTTAAAATATCTTACTTCAACTTTAGCATTCTACTTTTTAAAGGTTTACTTAGGATTCTGATTGAAACTTTATTCATTTTTTGCCCTGAATTCTCATTTTTAAGGTACATGTCTTTCTTTTTCTTTGTTTTATTTTTTTTATTCTAATTAAAACGTCATTCACTTTTTACCCCAAATTTCTATCTTCGAAGTACATGTGTTTTCTTTCTTTGCTCTTTTTTTCTTTTTTTTTTTTACTTTTTTTTAACATTTGACTTCATCATTAGCAAACTACTTTCTTGAGTTTTTAGAATTCTAACTTAAACCTCATTCATTTTTTACCTCTAGCTCTTATCTCTGAGGTGCACATTAGACATTCTCAATATCAAAATTTTTTCTTAAAGTTGGACTCTTCAAGATATCCTTACTTTGCCTCCTAATATAAAAGATGATTCTTGGCTAGAGTTTATTTTGGAATAAGAAATTTAATAGGCTCAAATAGGTAGCAAATAGATAATTTTTCTTCATGTGAAGGATAGAGAAAGATGGCCATTCATCATTTCAAATAAGATCACTTAGTTAAAAGAGCAAATTATTTGAAAAAAAAGGTAAAAGGTTTCTTTTTTATTTTTTATTTTATTTTTGTGTTACAACCATCAATTGTTTTTGTATGACTGATACCATATCTTGTTTTCACTCCAAATTCTTTATGAGTATAAAAATCAAGTTGTATGAGATGTTCTAAATTTGATCACACAATTTAAAAAGGCTCATTTGGTTCTAAATTATTTGGCACTTTTAGTAAAAAGAGAGGAAAAGATATTAAAGCATGAAATAAATTATCTTAGGCAAGAAGAAATTTTGCTTCTTTTAGTCAATGTGCCTTAAGTCATGAAACAAGGGCTACTTAAGAAAAAAAGTTTAGGTATTTTTCATGTCTATGATCATCAAAAGAATTTGGATGGTTCAATCATATTGGCAAAATTTGACACATATTGAATTACCAATTACAAATTTGAAAAAGAATCTTGGTTTTTGAAAGTCAAAATAAATTTTCAAAACTGGCTTATTTGTTCATTGCCCAAGAAAAGATTATTATCTCAATATATCAAATGATGACTAGGTTCACAAATTAAAGTTTATGCCTCTTAAAGGATTATGACTAGTGAGTAAAGTTATTCAAAATGACTGAAGCATACGAGCGGTTAAGGAAAGGTGTGAAGGTAATGGATGAGTTTATTTTTTAATAGTAATTACCAATTACTTTGAGATTCTCACTATTTTAAAAACATATATTTCCTTTTGAAAATACCTATTTTTTCAAAAAAATTTTGATGATATTGAAAACCGTTTATACGGGACTTTATTCTTAAACAATTCTGAATCTTCTTCTTTTTTATCTTTTTTTTTTGTTTGGCATTTTTTATTTTATGATTTTGAAAATTAATTATGTGGGACTTTTATTCAAACAATTACATAAAAATAAGATTTCATAGAAAATAGAAAGCATTCATTTCTTCCAAAATAAAGTTCAACACCATTAATTTAAATAACTTTTAGGGATGCCATACACATGTCATACACAAAAGGTCAAAGGTTCATAAGAAAATCATGCTATCTTAATCTTTCAATACTCAAAGCCTTCCTCCACATTTCAAGTCTTCACATTTTGCAATTGAAAAAAATTAACTTCCACTGTTCCATAAGTTTTAGAATCAAAACACCACTCTTGATGAGATTTTTAACGTTTTTCTTCAACTATCTATATTTTTTAGTTGAGTAGCCAATTGTCCACATATGATAATCATACTTGCCATTAGGATCATAACTCTTTACCAAAGGATTCGGTGTTGTTTCAAAGGTATAGGAATGAGGTATTGGCCTTCTATTAGCAAAGGTAAAAGGTGAAAAATAGAGATTAAAAGTTTCTTTTGGTCATTTTTTTTATTGGTCGGGTAGTAGGCTTAAGTGTAGAGACTAGATCATGAATGGTCATTTAAGGATAACAATTTGCTAAAAAACCCAAATGCCCCCTTGGTTGACAAAGATATAGACTTTGAGAGGTACTGTTTATGACCGAAAAATGGGTTAAATGAAAAAAATAAGATTGCATAGGACAAAGTTCTTAGGTAGATACCTTATCAAGTATGACTGTTTGCACTTCCCATTCATTCGTTTCCAATGTATTTTTCTTTTCAACATTAGTTACATCTTTCAACATAATTTTATCATTCTTGATTGCATTTTCTATCATTTCCCAGGCAATCACCATGTCAGCAAAGTTTTTGAAAATATTCGCAATCATTCTTTCATGATAGGGAGTGTTCATAGAATTGACAAACAAAATAGTGATTTTTTTTCTGATAGAGGTGGTTGTACTTGGGTTGCTATGTCTTTCCATTTGTGTGCATATTTTTTGAAAGTTTTGGTTGCCTTTTTCTTTATATTTTATAAGGACAATTTATTTGGCACCATATCTTCAACATACTTCTATTATGTTGGAAAGACCTTGCCAAATCATTCTAGAAGCAAATCTTACTTTAGTCTAGTTAGGCATACCACTTTGTTGCAAACTTGGTGAAATTATCTTAAAAGTAATGGATCAATAACCTATCATCATGAGTGTGGCTTATCATCTTTCGATAGTATATGGTAATATGTGTTGAAAGGTATTTTGTTCCATCATACTTCTTAAAATCTAATGCTTTAAATTTTGATGGAATGATAAAATCAGGCACTAAATTGAGTTTGCTGGCATTAATGCTCGCATATATATCATGGCCTTCAATTGCCTTCAGTCTCTATTCCAACTGGTCATATTTATCCTTCATCACTATATCTCCTAACGGATTTCGTACCCTGTTAACATCTATTTTAATTTTGCCAACTATCTGTCCATACTCTATTGTATTCTCATAATTGTTTCCCTGATCTCTCTTTGGACCGTTCCCATTCTATCCATCTAACTTGCATTTTCATTTGTCATGATTCTAGTATAAGCTTGAGTGTTATAAGTGCACATATTTAACTGATCTTATTTCTTGGGACACAATATCCTCAAACCTTTTGTTAATTACCAAAAGTAAAAAATGCATGACATGAATTCTATTATTAAAACTTTTAAAAATATCTTTTTGCTTCAAAGGTTTGACAAAAGTATATTCATAATCATCATTCTTTATCCTTAGCTGGCATGAAAAACAATGAATTCAAAAAAAAAATGATGTTTGATATGCAAATCAAATTTTATTATTATTGCTAAGAATGAACTTAAATTCCATCTTATATTCAGGTCGACTTATTTAAAGATATTTCTTTTACCTCAAAAGTTTGGTGAAATCATCATTTTTTTCACGGGCTCCTTTAGGCACACCATTATTAAGAATGAAACATAAACTTGATGTCTATTCATAGAAAATTCAAAAGTTTTCATTCATTCCCAAAAGTTTCAATTTTGCACATCATGAACCATCCTAGGAATAGGGCTAAAAAGTGCTAGGCCCACTCTTATTCCCTCTTACCTTGCCTAAAAAGTTAACTATGATTGCTAATGAGGACAACCCTTTAAGGCTTCAACTTTTTATTCATTATCTTGGCCAACTTTACTATTACTTACAACACTATTTGATATCTTGGCATAGATTGATGAAGGATTCCTATAAACAACTAGCTTTATTTTGACATCAAAATCTAAAAATTTGACTTTTATCAGTCCTTATACCCTATATTTAAAAAATGTGCAATCTTCTAGAGAATGGCCCATAATGTCGAAATGGTATTCACATCAGACACTGTGGTAGTACCATTTGGGATAAAGTAGTTTGTAGGCTTCAATAAGGACAAGGGCAATGAGGTAGTTTTCTTGGAGCAATGGGTACAAATCTATGTAGGACATGGGTATTAGGTCAATTAGGGTTTTTCCTTTGGTGTTAGTGGTGCAAGAGTTCTTTTATTCTATGGTTGGTTTGCTTTACTGGAAAAATGATGGTATAGTTAGTGTGGGAGTGAATTGAGAAACTCTAGGTTGAAATTTGGGTTAAAAAAGTGGTAATAGGATAGCATGTTGAACAAGTGGTTATGAAATGTGAGGTGGCGGACATGAATTTAGGTGTGGAATTCTTGGAGGTTGCATAAAGTTTGGGGGGCCTAATCTAAGGTGCTTGGAAAAAAGGTCGAAAATAGTCATGAAAAAAATTTAGGTGAGGGTTTGGACTCGAGATAGTTGGTAAGGGTTGTTAGAAGCCATGTGACTCTATCTTGAAAATCAGACTTTTAAGTTCAGTCATTTATATGGCCAATTAACCCATTCTTTTCTTGAGCCTGCCTAAACTTTGGTTACTGTTCGAATATCTCAATGTCCTAGTATTCTCGGTAAAAGTGCTAGAACCAATAGGAGCTAGTTGATCTTGATTTGATGGAATCGAAAGTGATAACAGTCCCCTAAGAGCAACATCCTTAACCATACCACTACCTTTAACCATTTTTATTAATTGAGTAATTTGTTATTTCATTATTTGAAGCTCGAGCCAAAATTCCTTTTAATTCAACTCCAATGCAGTAATCCTTACCTTCAATTGATCTTTTATTTTTGCCATTCTAATTTTCACCAAGACAGACATTTTATTCTTAGACTTAGCCCAAAAATTCTATATTATTATCCTTTTTGAATGAATGCCACAAAAACAATTTCTAACTTACATGACATGCAAAGCATTTTTATGAATATGATGAGGATGTAAAAAAAAGTGCAAATATGCCTAAAACAATAGATTTTTATATGTACAAGGCCTCGAATAAAAATAATTCCATCACCCATGAATGTGTATACAAGGAACGTAATGTTCTATTACAAGGATAGTGAGGTATGTTCATGTGAAATGCAATGCATGTTTTATAAAACCTTACTATTCATGGATCCATATGTATGGAATGCAATGACATGCTTACATGAGTAATGAAATGTATACCTATGACTAATGCAACATACTTGTATGAAAAGCATTGAACTATGATGTGCACAAGATATGTCTATATGGAATGCAAATGTATGTGTTGTGTTTAACTAAAATAGTAAACTTAGAAAATGAGGAGAATAAGAAAGAGGTTAGAATTGGCATTTCACTTTCATCTACTGCTAAACAAAGATTAGAATATTTGCTCAAAGAATTTGGATGTGTTTGCTTGGCCTTATTAGGATATACGTGGGCTTAGCACAAAAATAGTGGAACATAAATTACCCCTAAAGCCAAAATGTAAACCAATCTAATAGAAACTGAGGCAAATGAAGCCTGAAATGCTTTTAAAGATTAAAAAAGAAATGACGAAGTAATTTGATACAGCTTTCCTACAAGTGGCCAAGTATCCAAAATGGATAGCCAACATAGTATCAGTCCCTAAAAAAGATGGGAACATGTGAATGTGTGTGGATTATCGTGATTTGAATAGGGTTAGCCTATAGGATAACTTCTTTTTGCCTCATATTAACACACTATTGGATAATACGGCTAGGCATTCTATGTTTTCCTTCATGGATGGGTTCTTAAGGTATAATCAGATAAAAATGGCTTAAGATGATAGAGAAAAGATCACTTTCATAACCATGTGGGGTATATTTTGCTACAAAGTTATGCCTTTTAGTTTAAAGAATGCTAAGGCAACATATCAAAGAGTTATGGTAATGCTCTTTCACAACATGATGCATAAAGAGATTGAGGTGTATGTGGACAATATGATTACAAAATCTTGTAAAGATATGATCATGTCACCAACCTTAGCAAGTTGTTTAAAAGGTTGAAAAAAATCCAACTTAAGCTAAACCCAGCATTGTGGTCAGTAAAAGAAGAATTGAAGTCGATCCAAACAAAATATGAGCTATTCAAAATTTGTTGTCTTTAAGTACATCGAAAGAAGTTCGAGGTTTTTTGAGTAGATTGAACTATATTTCTTAATTCATTTCTCAGCTTACCTAGAAGTGTGATCTTATTTTTAAGCTTCTTCATAAAAATAACCTAGGTGAATAAAACAAGGAATGTCAAAAGGCTTTTGATAAAATTAAGCAGTACTTGTCTAATCCTTCAGTACTGGTGCTAACTATTCTACAAAAACTTTGATCTTATACCTGACAGTGTGCGAGAAGTTAATGGGATGTGTATTAGGACAACAAGATGAGTTTAGCAGAAAATAGAGAGTTATCTACTACCTGAGTAACAAATTCACAGAATATGAGTCCAAGTATTATTCTTTAGAAAAAATGTGTCGCACATTAGCTTGGATAGTTAAAAAAACTCAAATAATACATGCTCTATCATACCACTTGGCTTATAACAAGATTAGATCCAATCAAATATATCTTTAAAGAGCCTTTATTCTCAAGAAGAATTGCAAGATGGCAAGTAATGCTCTCAAAATATGACATTATGTATGTGAGCCAGAAAGTAATAAAAAAAAGTGCTATAGTCAATTTTCTCGTAGATCATGCTATTGAAGATTATTAGCCAATAAAGTTGGAATTTTTTTTTTTTTGAATTTGATGGCTATTTCCCAACTTGAAAAGGAAGAGCATGATAAGAAGTGTTGGAGAATGTACTTTAATGGAGCTACCAATGCTTTGGGATATGGAACTGGGATAATTTTGATTTCCCTAAAAGAATACTATTATCCTGTAATAGTGAGGTTAAATTTCAATTGCACAAATAACATTGTTAAATATGAGGCTTATGTCCTGGGTTTATAAGCTGTTATAAATAGAAAGATCGGAGTGTTGAAAGTATTTAAAAACTCAAATCTAATTATATATTAGTTGAAAGAAGAATGGAAAACGAGAGATTTGAAACTCATTCCATATCATAAGTATATCTTAGGTTGATCAAGCAGTTTAAAGATGATTAATTTCATCATTTGTCTCATGAGGAAAATCTGATTGCTAATGCCTTAGCTACTCTAGCAACAATGATCCGAATTAATGATAGCACTAACATTCAACCCATCAAGCTAGATGTTAAGTATATACCAGTTCATTGTTCTAATGTAAAAAAGGAGGAAGATGGAAAATCATGGTATTATAATATCTTATAGTACATTAAAAATTAGCAATACCTTAACCAAGCAACTGAGAATGATAAAAGAGTCATCAAGAGACTAGCTATGAGTTTCTTCTTGAATGGTGATGTTTTGTACAAAAAGAGTCATGATCCGGTATTATTGAGATGTGTAAATAAGCCCATAGTGAAAAAAATTTATTGAAAAGGTGCATGATAGGATATATAGGGCATACGTAAATGGACATATGATAGCAAGATAGATCATGAGAGCTAGGTACTATTGGTTGATAATAAAAGGTGACCACATTGACTATGCTTAAAAATATGACAAGTACCAGATCTATGCTAATAAGATCCAAGCTCCACCTACTGCTTTACATGTTTTGGCACCACCTTGGCCATTCTCCATATGGGAATAGATGTCATTGGTCCTATTACCTCAAAGGCTTCTAATGGACATAGGTTTATTTTCGTGATAATAGACTATTTCACAAAATAGGTGGAAACAACTTCATTTGAAAATGTGACATGATCTATGATTTGCAAGTTCATAAAATAAAAGATCATTTATAACTATAAACTTTCAAAAAAATTCATTTCAAATAATATCAAGGATCTAAACAATAAGATGATGTACGAAATATGTGCTTAGTATAAGATCAAGTATCATAATTCAACACCATATCTTTTGAAAATGAATACGGCAGTTGAGATAGTAAACAAGAATATAAAAAGAATTCTTGAAAAAATGACCAAGACTTATAAATATTGACATGAAAAAAATACCATTTGTGTTGCATGCTTATCAAACATCAATGTGTATCTTTATTGGGCAACACCATTGTTCTTGGTATATGGATGGATGCTGTGTTACTAGTGGAAGTAAAAATTCCATCCTTAAGAATTCTAAGGGAGGTTAAATTGAAAGAGGCTAAATGGATTCAAGAGCTCTATGAGCAATTAAATTTCATTAAAAAGAAGAGATTAATAACAGTGTACCATGGCCAGCTATATCAAAAAAGAATAATGAGAGCTCATGACAAAAATGTTCAACCTCGTTACTTTTTAAAAAGAGAGTTGGTCTTAAAATGAATTTTCTCAAGCCAGCATGATAATAAAAGAAAGTGGACTTCTAATTGGGAAAGGCCATATATTGTGAAACAAGCTTTCTCTAGTAGAGCATGATATTAACTGAGATGAATGGAGATGATTTGTCTAATCCTATAAATTCTGATGCTGTGAAGAAATGTTATGCTTAAAGAAAGGAAGAAAAAAGAAGGAAAAAATGAAAAAATGAAAAGAAAAATGAAAAAAATAGAAAAAGGAAGACTCAAATAAAAAATCCCAAAAAGTTAGTTTGAGTCAAAGGGGATTCATTTAAGTTGAAAACCTAAAAATGTGACTTAGATGATAAGGGTGCAGCATCCAATTTGAAATTCACCTGCATGAAGGCTAGCATATTCTGATGAGCTTTAAGTTGTTAGGTGAATCAGGTGGTTGAATTTTCAAAAAAGACTTCAAGATATGTTATCATGATTATTTGATTGTTTATTTTGGGCATTGTTATCCCATACCCATTTTTGTAACCATTCTTTCTTTATTAATGGCCAAAGTTAGGCTACCATTTTTTAATAAGAGATATTTCACTTCATTCCTTGTGTCTCTCTTTCTGTTGATTGTTTCCCATTTATTTTCAATCCATCTCTTAGCTTTTCCCTTAAATATCTTGCAACAAAAGAAATGTGTGATCACATTTTTATTTTTTGAAATTGAAATAATGATTGATAAGTGAATAATATCATGAAAGATTTCTACATTATCTTGGAAAGGTTAGAAAGGACAGAGGCAAAAATAAAATGTTCAGTTCCTAGTAAAGGTATTGAATATTAAGAAGAAAGATTTCTTTAAAAGGAAAATATAGAAAGATGATTGAGAATTAAATTGATTTGGTTTTAGTACTTGAAGATTGAAGAGTTTGAGATTCGAGAAAAAAACCTTAAGAAACTTGAGTACCACAATTGAAAAGAAATTAATTAATTAACATTTGCATAGCATACATTGCATGTTTGAATGTTTAGTACATAGCATGCATTGCATTTGAGAATGTAATGCATGAATTTAGAAAGCAGGGATATTTCAAGATCCTACATGGAAAAGATAGATATGAAAACTTTCCAATGATAGAATTTCAAATTATCATTTGAAAAAAAAAACCTCTGACGTAAAATTTGAATCCTTGAAAAAAGATATTTATTAATATTAAAAATGATATATAAGACCTCTGAGCATAATATCCTATAATTTCTCCTAATGATTTATAAGATCTCTAGGCATAATTGTCAAAGAATCTTATTTATTTCTCAAAGTCGTTGAACCTCTATTTAGATGAGCTTTATTTATTTTTCAAAGTTGTAGAGCCTCTACTTAAATGAGCCTTCTTCATTTTTTCAAAGTTGTTGAGCCTCTATTTAGAGAAGCCTTATTTATTTTTAAAAATCATTGAGCCTCTATTTAGAAAAGCTTTATTTATTTTTCAAAGTTATTGAACCTTTGTTTAGAGGAACCTTCTTTATTTTTTCAAAGTCATTAAGCCTTTATTTAGATGAGCTTTATTTATTTTTCAAAGTTGTAGAGCCTATGCTTAGAGCAGCCTTTTTTAGTTTTCCAACTGCTTAAAAGAGCTTTTTTTATTTTTTTCAAAATCATTAAGCCTTTGTTTAGAAGAGCTTTATTTATTTTCAAAATTGTTAAGCCTCTATTTAGAGGAACTTTCTTTATTTTTCAAAAGTCATTGAGTCTTTGTTGAAATGAGCCTTTTTGTTTTTCAAAGTGTTAAACCTCTATTTAAATGAGTTTTTATGTTATTCGAGAAGTTTAAGTATGCTTTAAAAAAAAGTACTGAGTTGATTCTTGATTGGGTTGTCTACGTCATTACACAATTCTTATTTCATAAAAAATACGCAAAAAGAGATAGCTATAGACACCCTATCTGTTTGAGGTTTTAATTGATTTTGTTTTTGTTAACAAAAATAAAAACAAGGAAAAAGGAAAAAAATCAGTGGTTAAGTAAAACTTGCCTATTTGGATTGAAAAGTTTGAGTTGGATTAAGGAGTTTAAGTTGGACTTAGAATGTGGAGTTGAAATTTAAAAAGAATTGAAACTCTTTTCCAGTTTAGGGTTCTCAAATTTTAAACCCTATAAATACAAACTCGTACCAAGTAGTAAAACACACAGAGATTAGAAAAAAAACACATAAAGCAGCCAGAAAGTGTAAAAAATTTTTAGGGAAATTTTTGGTTTGAAAAAGAAGATTTTGCATTTATTTTAGAAATTTTTTGAAAAATTTCCAGATTCTAAAGAATTTTTTTAGATTCTAGTGAAGATTTTGACAAGACTTGAAGTTTCCAACAAGATTTTCAATTTTTAGTGAAGTTTCTAGTGAGTTTTCCTAGATTCCAACGAGGAATCCCAGAACACAACACTGGCATTCATCATTTTCTAAAGAGAAAGAGAGAGAAAAAAGAATAGGAGAGAGAGAGAGAGAGAAGAAGGAAATTTGAAGAAAAATAAATTAGCCTTTTATAATATCCCAAAACAATGCCATTTTTGCCTTAGGTAGTTTTAGGATCTATGAATTTTACTACTTAGGTGACCCGAACCATAACGCTAACTTGTCTTTGACCCATGTCCCTGTCCTTGGTTTAAGCCAAGCTATTCCTATTTTTGGTATTTTATTTATTTAGCTATTTTATTCATTGCATGATTAAATTTTAGGAAAAATTAGAATTTTTTTTTTACAAAATGAAAAAAAACAAAATTTAATAAAATTTTGGAATTAAATACTATTTACCCAATGATGAGATTCTTAGAAATTTCAAATAGCAAATTTTTTACTAAATCTCTAGATAAGAAATTTCTTTAAATTTGTCCCAAATTGTGGAATAATTTAGATTTTAATAAAAGTAATTCTATTCTTTTCCAAATATAAAAAATGTTTTGGTTGAAAATATTTGACAATTATCCAATGATGAGAATCTTAGAAATTTCAAATGATTAATTTCCTAAGAAATCTCTAGGTGAGAAATTTCTTAAAATTTGTCCTAAATGGTGGAAGATTTTAAATGAAACTTCAAAAAATAATTGTCATATTATTTTCTTTCCAAAGATTAAAAAAATAACAAGAGTTTTTTTTTTAAATAGACCCAGATGGTGAAAAATTTAGAAAAAAAAGAAAAAAATTCTAAATAGACCAAAATGATGAAAAATTTAGAAATAAAAAAATGAAAAAATTTTAAGGATGAAATTCTTAGTAATTGCAAATGGTTGATTATCTAAAAAATTTATAGGTAAGAAGATATTTCTAATTTTGACCCAAATTGTAGAGGAATTAGATATATTTTCAATAAAAACATAAAAATAAAAACAATAATTAAATCTTTTTTTGACACGAAGTATCTTCAAGAAAATAAATGAAATTTTTGAATACTCTTGAGGTGAGGAAGTATTTTAAAAATTCTACCAGATTAATGGAGAAATTTTAAGAATTATTTCCAATATTCAATATTAAAATTTAAGACTATTAGAATTAAGACCGTAGGATAATTTAAAATAAAATGGTACCATTTTTGGATGGGCATGTAAGGGTGCTATAACATTTCCTATATGTAATCGAACTCCTGAATCCTGTCTTAATTTAGTAGACCATAACCTATTCTTTTATAAACCCTTAGTCAAGCTTAGGAGCTCCTTAAAAGGATAAATTCATTAGGTGGCCAATCACACCAAATTAAAAAAGATTAACGGCGACTCTTTTTTTTAAATCTAACTATAGATTTTCGGATCTATATATTATGACACCCTTTTTTGGGTGCCTCTAGGTGACGTGAATAGAAGGTCGTGTAGGGAAAATGAATGCGCAGGGGTCGTTGTAGGTAAGTTTCTGGGTAAGTCAGGTTAGGATGTCAGAAAGGCCAGGTGAGTGGGTCTTAGTAGAGTGATGGATGGCCAATGGTGTCGTGCATGGCACAACTACCACCCTGTCTTCTTTTTTTTGTCTTTTTTTTTAGTTTAATTTTATTAATTATTTATCAAATTATTATTAATATTATTGCATTTTAATATTTAATTATAAAATAAAAACAACTAAAAACAAGTGCTTACCTAATAAACTTGATGAATTTAAAAACTAAGAACTAATTTAGTTTACTAAAAAAACCCTCAGCGTCTACAATCACCATGGTGGCCCAAAATAACTTTTTCTTTGCAAACAAAACAATAATAAAACTATATATAACATATTAAATGCATTTTAAATTTAAATTATCTCTTGCCTAAATTAATAATTAGTCTTACTTTTACTTAAAATATTCAGCCACATGCTAGTAAATAAATTAAGGGATGATTCTCTACTTAGGACATTTAATCACTTATACTAAAATACTTACATACAGTTTAAATGGTTTAGGTTGGTGGTAATTTCTTACTATTATGAAAATGATAGGAAACTATCACACCTTCATTATTGAATTGAAGGCCAATTGCATCAACATACTAATCCTAAAAATACATTAGGCTTATAGAGTTTCATCAACAATGTGAAATAAATTTTGAAACAAAAAAGAAAACCCAAGGAGAAATGCATGCTTCCTAACATAACTTTTTTTACTAATTATTGTTTTTTTCTTATTCACTAATTAGTTTTAAATAAGAGTTAAAAATAAATAAATATATATATCATACATAATGTAACAAACAATAATTATAAGCGCTTCCTTTATACTTTTTCATTGATAATTATTTCTAATTTTTATATTATAAAATATTTTTTTATGTAGATAGTTAGAATATTTATAAAATTTAAAATATTTTTATTAATTCAACAATATTAATTGATTCAAATGATCTAACAATTAAGCTATTGATTTAAATGATTGATAACAATTAAGCTATTGATTAAATGATTGATAAACTTGAATGAATTACTGTCCAATTTGATTCTATGAACTATTATGTTGTTCACCTTTTTTATCATTTTGAAAAAGTTGAATTTAAATTGCCTATAATAAGCATTACAATCTAAATATATAATTAGTGTTAAATCTGTGCGATATATGTGCAATAGCTGATAATACATTTATATATCAATAAATTTATATATAATATCAATTTTTTAAAAATTGTAGTTAAAATTTTATTTTTATAAGCAACTCAGTGTCTACAATCACAATGGTCGCCCAAAATAACTTTTTCTTTGCAAACAAAACAATAATAAAACTATATATAACATATTAAATGCACTTTAAATTTAAATTATCTCTTGCTAATTAATTAATTAGTCTTTACTTTTACTTAAAATATTCAGCCACATCTAGTAAAATAAATTAAAGGGACGATTCTCTACTTAGGACATTTAACCACTTGTACTAAAATATTAACATAAGTTTAATGGTTAGGTTGGTGGTAATTTCTTACTATATTGAAAATGATAGAAAATTATTACACCTCATTATTGAAATTGAAAAGCTAATTTGCATCAAAATGCTAATCCTAAAAATGCATTAGGCTTATAGAGTTTTATAACAATGTGAAACAATTTGAAACAAAAAAGAAAACCGAAGGAGAAATGCATGCTTCCTAACATAACTTTTTTTACTAATTATTGTTTTTTCTTATTCGCTAATTAGTTTTAAATAAGAGTTAAAAATAAATAATATATATATCATACATAAAGTAAACAAACAATAATTATAAGTGCTTCCTTTATACTTTTTCATTGATAATTATTTCTAATTTTTATATTATAAAATATTTTTTTATGTAGATAGTTAGAATATTTATAAAATTTAAAATATTTTTATTAATTCAACAATATTAATTGATTCAAATGATCTAACAATTAAGCTATTTATTCAATGATTGATAATAATTAAGCTATTGATTCAATGATTGATAAACTTGAATGGGTTACTGTCAAATTTGATTCTATAAACTATGATGTTGTTTACCTTTTTTATCATGTTGAAAAAGTTGAATTTAAATTGCCTATAATAAGCATTACAATCTAAATATATAATTAGTGTTAAATCTGTGCGATATATGTGCAATAGACGATAGTACATTTATATATCAATAAATTTATATATAATATCAATTTTTTTAAAATTGTAAGTTAAAATTTTATTTTTATAAGCAACTCAATATCTACAATTACCATGGTCGCCCAAAATAACTTTTTCTTTGCAAACAAAACAGTAATAAAACTATATATAACATATTAAATGCACTTTAAATTTAAATTATATCTTACTAATTAATTAATTAGTCTTTACTTTTGCTTAAAATATTCACATGCTAGTAAAATAAATTAAAAGGACGATTCTCTACTTAGGACATTTAACCACTTGTACTAAAATATTAACATAAGTTTAATGGTTAGATTGGTGGTCATTTTTTACTATATTGAAAATGATAGGAAACTATCACAACTCATTATTGAAAATGAAAGGCCAATTTGCATAACATTCTAATCGTAAAAATACATTAGGCTTATAGAGTTTCATCAAAATGTGAAACAATTTGAAACAAAAAAGAAAACCAAAGGAGAAATGCATGCTTCCTAACATAACTTTTTTTACTAATTATTGTTTTTTTCTTATTTACTAATTAGTTTTAAATAAGAGTTAAAAATAAATATATATATATATATATATCATACATAAAGTAAACAAACAATAATTATAAGTGCTTCCTTTATACTTTTTCATTGATAATTATTTCTAATTTTTATATTATAAAATTATTTTCTGTATGTAGATAGTTAGAATATTTATAAAATTTAAATATTTTTTATTAATTCAACAATATTAATTGATTCAAATGATCTAACAATTAAGCTATTGATTCAATGATTGATAAACTTGAATGAGTAACTGTCCAATTTGATTATATAAGCTATGATGTTGTTCACCTTTTTTATCATGTTGAAAAAGTTGAATTTAAATTGCCTATAATAAGCATTACAATCTAAATATATAATTAGTGTTAAATCTGTGTGATATATGTGCAATAGACGATAGTACATTTATATATAATATCAATTTTTTTAAAATTGTAAGTTAAAATTTTATTTTTATAAGCAACTCAAAATTTATATATTTATTGTTATGTAATGTCAAATGTAACAAAATAAAATATAACATTTGTTTCGAATATAGCGTAAACCATAAACACTTTAACATATAGAATAAAATTAAAATATCAAAATGAACATTCAATACCTTATATTCAAGTTGCACAAAAAATAATTTATATATATATGGAGAGATAGACACTAAAATAAAAAATTATATTAAAAGTGTAGGAAATATTAAGAAAACAATTAAATTCAAAATAATTTTATTGTTTAAGATTTTTTTTAAAATAAAGAATATGAGAAAATGAATTACAAATCATATGCTAAAAATCATATGGATAGTTGTGAAGCATGAGTAAGTATTATTGTTTCTTTCAATTAAACCCTTATTAGATAATATTTATAATTTTGGAGAGTAAACAAAAAATAGTAAATAAAATTAATTAAAAGAGATACAAACTATTAAAAATAAATGTGATTAATTTAATACATGATTATTCAAGACTATCTACATGTCAAAAAATTATACAATCTAGATAATTATCTTTTTATGCATGTGATTGCCTTTCATTACATTTAGACGTATAACAACTTTTTTCTTAGAAGTGTTATGACTTTTTTAATAATTTTAAACTAAATAATGCAAATTTTACGATTATTCTCCTTTTTTATACATTTTTTATACTAATACTTATTTTAAAGTTTAGAATTTTTAATTATTTGTAATAATAATTCTTTTATATTGCCAAAAATATTATTTATGTTACAATAATATTTTTTTACACTTGCTCTTACTTTTTATTATGTTTAAATTTATCACAACTCTTCATTAAGGTGTTATAACAATTCTAAACTAATTTATGCCAAGTACCACCAATTTACAACTATTATTACTTTTTTACGTTACGATAATTTTTAACACACTTTTATGTCAAATGATTTTAATTTTACAATTACTCTTACTTTGTCAAGTTAACACTTTTCTTTTGTTTAGAATTATTTTTATTTATAATAATAAAATTTTTTTTGTTGTCAACTTAATTATTTATATTATAACAATATATTTTTACACTTATTATTACCTTTCATTACGTTTAAGATTATTATAACTTTTTCTTAAAAGTGTTACAACACTTTTAACCCATTTACGCTAAAAAAATCAATTTTATGATTATTTTTATCTTTTTAATTTAACACCTATTTTTTGGTATAGGATATTTTTTATTTATAATACTAATTTTTTTACATTATCAATTTAATTATCTATGTTTTAATAATATTTTTTACACTTATTGTTCTTTTTTATTACGTTTAGAATTATCACAATATTTTATTAAAATGTAACAATACTTGTAACCATTTTACATTAAATAATACTAATTTTACGATTATTCTCATCTTTTTACATTAACTTTTATTTTTTGGTTTAAAATTATTTTTTATTTGTAATAATATTTATTTTATATTACCAACTTAATTATTTTTGTTAAAATAATATCTTTTTATATTTATTGTTACTTTTCATTACGTTATCATTACGTTTATCATTGTCACAACTCGTTATTACAGTGTTACGACACTTCTAACTCATTTTATATTAAATGACATAAATTTTACAATTATTTTTATCCTTTTACTTTAACACTTATTTATTAGTTTTGAATTATTATTTGGGTTTAAGGTTATAATTTTTTTATGTTATTAACTTAATTATTTATATTACAATAATATATTTTTATGTTTGTTCTTACTTTCATTAGGTTTATAATTTTTATAACTCTCTTTTAAGGTGTTATGACACTTTTAACATACTTTATGCTAAATAATATTAATTTTATAATAATTCTTACATTTTTATGTTAGCCAATTTTCAGTTAAATTTTTTTAAATATTATATTATCTTATCTTTTTTTAAAAAATTTTAAATAAGTTGTATTTCTTTGTTAATTTTTTTTATTTTATTTAATAAATAATATTTAATATAATTAATTAAAATTAAATTAATAGATAAACAGATAATTAATTATTTTTATAATTAAAAAATCAATAATTTAGATTACTTTTAATATCTAACGATTATTATTAAGTAACTTTATAATAAAATAAAAAAATTTAAACTTACCCTAAAAGTTCACCCACTAATAATCATTGTAAACACAATTTTATTATTATTATTATTATTTATTTAATTTTTTTCCTGTTTTCTGCGTTTTTCTTCTTCTTTTTTTTCTTTTTCTTTCTTTCCTCATTTCTTTTTCCTTCTTCTTCTTTCTTATCCGATTCAAATCTAGTGCACTAAATGCACAATCCCTAAAGTCCAAAATCACCGTCGCTAGTTGCCAGCGATCGACCGACAAGCTGCCAATCACGAACGGCAAGTGTGAATTCTCAGTCAAAAAAATGGGATTCGAATCTCAGAAGATCTGAGATTTGAATCCCAAAAAGCTCTATAAATAGAGCTTATTATTTGCAAACGAAGATGGGGCAAATCGGAAAAAAAAAATGACAAAAAAATTTTTACAAAAAAGTAAAAAAATCTTCTGTTTTAAAAAAATTTTAGTAAAAACACAAAAAAAAATACACAGTCCTCCCGTAGGGAAGAACCCAGTGCCGAGCTTCCTGCACGAAAAAAAAATGAGGGTCAGTTTCAAAAAAAAAGAGAAGGGTTAGAATACAAAAAAAAAATTCTCACCGAAACTTTGAAAGCAGATCTAGGGAAATGGGAACTTTTTTTGGTGAAAAGGAGGTCAGATCTGTGCTCAGGGGGTCGAGAGGAGTTCGTGAGAGTTTTTTGGAATTTTTTGACACCGTCGACGGTGGCCAGAGTTGCCGCCATTGAAGTCCATGGCGACCGTCACGATGGATGGCAACCGGCCCCAGGTCGGCCAGAAAAAAATAAAGGAATAAGGAATTTTTTTTTGAATGAGGAAAGAATGGCTAAAAAATTTTTTTTCTATTCTTTTATATAAATCGTCAGAATCAAAATGACGTTGTTTCACTAAAGGCCCAAAACGACATTGTTTTAAGCACCCAGGATCCGTACGTCAACCCGCGACCCGACCCGGGGTCCGCGCACCCGATCCGACGACCCGTTTCTCAATCAGCCTTTCACCGATCTGACTGGACCGGAATCGAATCGCCCAGGTCGAATCGAACCGATACTGAACCGTTGATTCACCCAAATCGAGCCGAACCGTCGAACCAAACCTCGCGTTGACCGATCATTGACCGATACGGTTCAGGTAAAAAAAATTTTTTTTTGAATTTTTCTTATTTTTATATATATTATTTTATTAATATTTATGCATATTAAAATATTTATATTTGTTAGATTAAATGATGAAATTATGGTTAAATTTTTTAT
This sequence comes from Durio zibethinus, assembly GCF_002303985.1. The sequence goes on along the minus strand of NW_019167926.1, from coordinate 8,166,911 downwards.
AATTATGTTAATTTTTAAAATAAACTTTAAAAACAATTATATAAAAATAAATTTAATAATAATACTAAAGCAATAAAAAATGAAAGAAAAGGAAATTTTTATCCGACGATGAGATTCAAAGGTATTCCAAGTAGTGATGCCTACAAAATCTCTAGGTGAGAAGAGATTTTTTAAAATACTACCAGTGTATTGGAGTATTTATAAAAAATTTTCAATACAGTAAAAATTTTTTTAATAATAAATAAAATTGATTAATATATTAAAAATATAAGTAATAAAAATGAGAAGAAAAGAAATTTTATCCAATGATGAGATTCCAAAAGTATTCGAGTAGAGATGCTTTAAGAAATCGCTAGGTGAGAAGTTTTTTTAAATATTACCAGTGTATTGGAATATTTATAGAAAAACTTCAATACGATGAAAATTCTTTTTTTTCTCCAAAATTAAAAATAAAACAATTAATAAAATTTTTTTTAAAAAAAAAGAATAAAATGTGTGCATCAACATGTTATTATTTGTATTCCATACATGACATAATTTTTACGAAAAGTAAATTCGGACTTCGAAGATGAGATTCTAAAGTATTCGAGAAGTGATGCCTAAAAAATCTCTATGTGAGAAAAAGTTCTTCTAATGTTACCAACGTACCGGAACATTTTAAAATTTATTTCAATAAAAAGGTTTTAATTTATTTTTCTCGAGAATAAATTTTTTTCTAATAAATAAAAAATCAAGGAAATTATTTGTCAAACACCGAAAATTGGACTATTTTTATCAAAATCAAAGGATAACACTTTTGTCAAACACCGAAAATGAGGAATTCAGCGAGCTTGGTATTAAAGTCAAGGAAGGTGGAGAAGTTCTTCTTCGGGTTCACAGTTATGAGGAGAGTCTTGTTGTTATCAAAAGAGTGTGAGTTATTTGTTTTGGTTTATACAATGTTTTCAATTTTCTGAAATTGTTGTTAAGGACATGTTTATGTCATGGGTCGAGACTTAAGCTCCGAACCCATGCGATTTCGAGATCCGGACATCCACTCATCTGGAGTCCCAAATCAACCTAGCTGCGAACCCTTACAGTGCCGAGACTCATTCGGCGTCCCAAATCAGCCTACATGCCACGATTCACACCCTTGTGAGGTATTATCCACTCTGGCCCCCTGGCATCACAGTTTTGCCTCAGTGACCTTCCTATTATGTTCGATGTGGGATTCAGGACTCCTCCTTAGGTCCGTGACATTCTCCCCCCCAATTCGTACGTCTATCATTTTAACCACATTTATTTAAGTTTGACTGATCAATACTATTATCAAGAATCTAAACCTTATCTCAAAGTTTGCTTGACGGGATCAAAGATTTAGGTCTGGATTTGATAAACTTGTTATGGTCCAAGAAGCTCTCTCAGGCTCAAACTAGGCATTTCATCGACGCCGATAACTAACTGTCACGATTTTCACTTTGTGAAATATTGCTCTAACTTGGCCTAATTTTTGTCTTACAAAGGCACCTCATAAGAAGAGGTGGTGTGAACCTCTTATATAGTTACAGTGTCGTTATATTTATGTTTGTATGAATAAAAGCTTCCTTAGGTCCTACATTTATCTTGGTAGTAAAAGAGGATTTTCTGACTTATAATCCTTTGCTTTTGAAAGTGCATTTAGTTTTTCAGTTATTTCATTGCAACAGAGTGTATTTTTGTCTCATTTTTCAGTGCTTGGGATACAGAACCTCTTGGATCATGGATTGTACGCACAGATTTTTACAAGAAAAAACGATTTCTGGCCTAGAGGTGAAAGTAGATTGTTCCTAATGTAAGCAACAAAAACAAATTTGAGCAATTGTCGATGCATGGCGGAAAATTTTTAATGTTCAGTTTAAAATAGCTGAATGATCCACCTCATCTCTTTCGATTATCCTTTCAACTGAAACCTTTTATTACTGGTACCATCAAATAACAGCCAACCCCTTAGAGAGCAGTGATTCTTTATTATTTTTTTTTTCTATTGTAAAAGCGGATAAGGCTAAGTTTAAACACAAGCCTGAATTTGAACCCGGATCCTGCAGGGTCATTCCACCCGAAGAGACACCAGCCATTGCGCCGAAGCCTGCAGCTCTATAAAGCAATGATTTGAGGAGATTCAAATATAAATTCATGCAATGTTTTACAAATTACTAATTGATTATTGCATATCAGTATTCTATGCCAAATGCAGGAAACTACAAGCAACATTTCAATACCTGTAAATCACTCAATTAATCAAAATTTTCACTTTAGATGATAAACAAAAAATGGTTCACAAAATCCCAGGCACTACCACTTTGATGAAAACAAAATTTTGGTAAACCATGATGAAAGCTAAACTCTTCCAGTAATCATAAGACCTCGGCTTCTCCTTCTTCTCTTTGAAAAGAGCTAGAAGAGACACACCAGATACCTTAACAACCTTGAACCTGACTCCAGGAATATCTCCCACAGCATGCCCTTTTCGTCCAAATCCTGCAATCAAAACCTCATCCTGCACCAAATCAAACCAAGCATGGCATTAGGCATCACTTAAAAGGAGACCCTGTTATCTACAGCAAGCTTTTCACAATTTTCTTTAACTAACAAATCATACCAGTAGACAAAACATCCCAAAGACTGAGAAATTATGAACATGGATCAATGAAATTCTACTCAATAAACATTAACCAAAGACAAAAACATGGATCAAAGATCAGAAGAGTTATGACAAAAACGAGAAAATTGTGTATAACTTACATTCTCCTCAATTTAGTTTAAGCAACCATCATTGGGTACAAAAGCAGCAATTTTTCCCATTCTTGATCAGCTGAACACGAGCACATTTTCAGATAGCAGAGTTAGGCTGCTTAGCTTCAATGCCACTGCAAATGCCAGTAATTGTCAAGTTCTGCATCAAATTCAAGTGCAATCTGCTAGATTAATACCCTTAAAACATCATCAAAAGCATAACTTAGTTCTAACATTTTCTTAAGAACTATGCTTTTGGCATGTGATGATCCAGCAAATGGTTTCTTCCATTCATTTCCCAGATTGGACTTCTTATATGCCTTGTCAGCCCACCTCTGCCTCCTGCGGTGTGTTCTCAACTTACGACCACCTCCCATTCCGTGAGTCTTCCTGCTCAAAACTCCCATTTTGTCAGCATATTTCTCCAAAATACAACACAAATAACCTTCTAAAGGCTTATCTACCAAGCCAAATCATCAAATTGGATAAACGAAAAATGAATTTCCTTTGCACAACAACAATCTTCAATATACATATGCATCACAAAAAAAGGTAAACGGTCCACGAATATAAATAACCTAACCCGATCCCATGGTTCAGAAGTTCATTAACCACCGTTTCGTAAGTTTCTATCTACAAATCCTGATCAACAACCACAATAATAAATTTCTCACATTCCATTTCCTACTTCCATAATTTTCCAATCAACCAAACAGTTGGTTAAGGACATTTTGACCCATAAATTCCACAACTTTATCAACAACCAAACACACCAGAAACAAAAGGAAAAGAGAAAGCATTATTGACCCACAAATCATCTAATCATATAAACTAGATCTTAAGACTACTTTACTCAGAAAAAAAAAAGGGACAATCACGAAATGATTCACAAAGCTAGCATTTTTCAAATGCAAGGATCAAATTGAAAAGAACAAAAAATAACATTTTTCAGAAAAATAAAATTAATATAAGGAAAAAAACTAACCCCATTTTTGCTGTTGCGAGAAAAACTTTACTGAGACTGAACTATGAAAGTAAGAGATTGAGAAGAGAGGAAGTGCTGGTTCGTGCAAATTGTAAATCCTAACCCTAACAATTGATTTAGCATGTAGTTTAATTTGAGAGATTCTTTGTAATTTTTTTTCCCTTCAAACTCTTTTTTTTCAAAATTATTTTTAAATAAAACTATTCAATTATTTTTTCTCCTTTTTTTCTTTGCACCCTTTTTTATATTTTAATTTTTGGATTTATAAATAGTGAAGTTTTTAAAATCTCAAAATTTACAAATTCAAAAACTTTTAAAAGTGTCGAATTTGGATAATCAAAAATTAAAAACTTTTTTTGTCTCAAATCATTGAAATCAAGAATAAATGTAAAAATTCACATGCATAATTTTTGTCTATTAATTTGTAAATGACCTTACAATTATTTTAAAAAATTCATGCTATATTAGATTTTTTTCTTGATTGAATTTTTTTAAAATCTTAAATGTAATTTTTTTTTAATTTATCATATATGAACATCTGATAAGTTATATAACTTGCCATATATGCATATTTAATAAATTATAAAATTTATCAAAAATGATATCCGAAAACTTTAAAATTGAGATGAGAAAGGATAATTAAATAATTTCACCTAAAAATAATTTTAAAAAAAGTAAATATAGACAAAAAAGATAAGACTATAAACCAATCGAATATGAATAAACAAATGTATAACTTTGGTTTGTTTATTTATTTTTAGAAGTGTTTAGGCTCAATTTGCATTCAGTAAAAAAAATTTTCTATACGTTCAAATTTGGTTCGTTTAAATGATAGGATGTTTGCACTTATTTCATATTCAATTTGATTAAGTTAAATAAGTTCATTCATAAATATTAAACGTATATGTTCATTAATATATATAAATGAATATATTTATGAACAAAAAAAATCATAACTAAACAAATTTAAACAAATAAACTATAAATGAATAAAACAAATCTTTAAATTGTTGTAATGGTTTTCTAAGCTGTTAGACGAATTTGAAAATAAAAAGGAGTCACCATTAATTTTTTGTGTTAGGTGTGATTGGTTATCTATTAAAACTTTTATTTTTAATAAAATCTTAAAATTGATTAAAACTTTACCAAAAAGATAATTTTTTGATCCACAAAAACAATTTGGATTCTAATGTCGGTTACATATAGAGAAGAATTAACACCCCCTACAATGCCCGTTTAAAATAGTACAAATTAATAATGTATTATCATTTAATTTTAACAAAAATGACTTAATCTTGGTATTTGAAATTAATTTTCTTAAAATTATTTATTGTAAAAAACATATTTTTATTTTTCATTTTTTTCTTTTATCTTGGTTAGAATAATAAATAAGAACATTGGCTATTGAAAAACTCTCAAAAAATTCCAATACTTTAGCTATATTAAAAGAAAATTTTCTCACCAAATGATCTCTTAAGAATCACTACTCAAAATTTTCAAAAATTTCATCATTTGCAATTCATATTTATCTTCAAGATTTATGTTTAATAAGCATATTGTAAATTATGATATCCATACTTTAAAATCATATAATGTTTTCTAAAAATTCATTTTTTATTCTATTTATTAAAAAAATGAGAAATCTTTATCTAAAATTATTCTAAATAGTCCAGTATAGTGGTGGCATTTTAGCTAAATTTTTTCACCTAGAGAATCCTAAAGAATCACTGCTCGAATTTTTTTAAGATCTCATATTTGAAGAATTTTTCGTTTAGTTTTATAAAAATTATTAATAATTCAAAGTCATGTAATAATATAATTATCTATAAATAAATTTATTTTTTAAAAAAAGTACATTCTTATAAATATTTGTATTTTCTTATCTTTTTAAGAAAATCATTCAACTTAAAGGAAGAAATAAAAATATTTGTATTAAAAAGAGTTTCTAAATATTTCAATACTTCGGTAATTTTTAGAAGGTTTTACTCACCTAAAAAATTTTTGAGAATCACTATTTGAACTTCCCGAAGTCCCGTCATCAAAAATTTTCATTTAATTATTAATTTTTACCATTTCATATTATTATTATTATTATTACATTTTTTTAATTTACTAATATTTTTTAACACTAATTTTCCTATTTTCCTATTTTTTTGATTTTAGGTATTTGAAATATTAAGATGTATCAATAAATAGTTTCAATAACCTAGAAAATAAAAAATTTTAACAAAATTAAGAAAATTACTAAAAATCCACTAGTTAACACTAGTTCATGGTCTAGGAGCAATTTAAACCAGTTCTCAGCTGTTCAGGCCAATTCAAAAAGCGATTAAAGGGGCTATTTAGAGGTAGTCCAATTGAACTAATTAAATGCTAATAGAAAGATGGGTCGAGCATGTAGATCCTAGGTCAAGTAGTTGGGTCACACGTAAATTCCCTAGCTGAAACAATGTCATTTTCTTGCTTTTTCCCTTTAGTATAAAACTCAAAAAAAAATTTATTTACTTCATTTCATAGCTTTTCCCAAAAAAAAAATTCACTCTTCTCAAACAAAACAAAAGGCTGGCCAAGCTTTAATGCCAAGATCCAAAACTCAATAATTAACCCTCATCACCACTGCTTTTTCCATCACCGAACACCACTTGTCAATGTCAAAATCATCCAAACTTCACCCGAATGAAGCCCTTATCTTCATCTTTCTATTTCTTAACTCATTTTTTCAAAATCAGTCTAGATCTTTTAAATTTGCCATTCAAGATCACGACCTTAAAACTCAAAAGCCATCTCTTTTATCAACCATAAACCCCTAACCTTTAGTATGCCTTTCTTTTACTCATAGCCTTTTTTTCCTGTGAAAACTAGGCTAAAAGCCATTTCAACCTGAAAGTTTTTCCTCATTTTTTTGTATTTTTTTTGAGTTTTTTTTTTTTGGTATTTTAGCTTTATGGTGTTGGGTTCCCTTACCTTGGGGACAAATTGTGGTTGTTTTTTTTTGTGATTGTTGAGTTTGGCAGTGGTATTTGTGTTTTTTTTTTTTTTGCATATGTTTTGGCTCACAGTAATAGGGCTTTGGGCATGGTTGAAGGGTTGTGCTTTGGGATGGTGTCGAATAGTTATGGTGGATGATGGTCATGATAGTCAATTTAGTGGGATTTGGCCGAGGCTAGTTGGTGAGTTGGCAAAGGTATGGGTGAGGGCAAGTGGGTTTTGTCCTTAAGGATGGGCGAAGTTGTTGGCTGGGACTGTTAGTTTTTGTGGTAAGGAACCGAGTGCTGAAACTTGATGTATAGGACAAGCAAAGGTGTAGGCCAAGGTTAGTAATGGTCAGAAGGTTGTTCTTAGAGAGTGGAGTTGGTGCGACTAGTTTGGTTGGTGCTGCCAAGGTTTGCATTGTGGTGAGTGAAAGCTAGGTGAAGGGATTTTTCGGTGTTGCTTGGTGGCTTGGGTGGTGGTCACAAGGGTTCATGCTATTAGGGTCTATTTAGGTGTTATGAGCATCTAGCCTAATGCGTCCAAGGTGCTAGTAAAAATGTGTGCTTTTAGGGCCTCAAAGTTATTGGGTTAGTGGAATTGGTGCTAGGGCTAGGGATTGTGCTTGCTAGGTTGGTGGAATGGGTGCTAGAACTCTACTGGGTGTGGGGGTGCTATAGAGATGGTCAAATGGGTGCCGACCTTAGGATGGGGTAGGTATTAGAGGAGCTGTAGAGTAGGATTAGGCATGGGATGGTACTAAAGCTGGGGACGACCAGGGTGGATAATGGAAATACGTGCTAGAAGGGTGTTGGAAAAGTGGTGCATGGGACAAACATAGGTGTAGGCCAGTGTTGGTAATGGTCAGAGGGTAGTTCTTAAAGGGTAGGCTTCTAGAGTTACTAGGTAGGTGAGTGCAAAAGTGAAAGGTTCTTGTTGCGACCTTGGGTTTTGAGTGCTTGGGGTTAACCAAGGCTATTGCATGTAGGTTTTGAGTTGGAGCTTGTGTGTACATGGAGTCGATCGAGGCTTGAAGGACTGATAAGGCTTGTGGTCTTTGTTCTTTATGCTGGGAAAAGATGGTGGAATTTGTTGCATTCTAAGAATGAAAAGGTTGGGCTAGTGCTTAGATCAATAAGTCAATGCTTGGATGCAATGTGTGCAAGGGTGTGAATCTAATGGTGTTTAGAGGGTGGAAATGGGTGCTTGACTTGGAAAAATTCCCTTTTTGTGTATTCATCCTTTCTTTTTATTTGTAAATTGAACCACAATAGACATATGCATTCAATGTTTAACAGTTTGAAAATGCAGTTTGAACATACATAACAAGGTTTGGTTGGTTGTGGTGTGGTGCTCCCTGGTACAGTGGTTGTCGGCCATTTTAATTTGTTTGCTTTCCTCTTTTTTTTCTTCTTTATCTTTATTCAATTTCAATTAATTTAATTAATTTTAAATAAAGAAATAAAAAATAAATTTGGGATTTTAAAAATTAATCTAGGCTTGAAATTTAATTTGGACTTAAAATTGAAGCTTAGGCCTTTTAAGCTCGAATATTAAATTTTGAATCGATCCAAATTAGGTTGAATTCCAAATTATGAAAATTGATTAAAAAATGATTAATTTGGGGCAAACTTGAATGAGCTTAGTAGAAAAAGTTATGTCATGTGATATTTTAAAAACAAAATTAAAATATAAAAATCAAATTAATATTTGCATTTGGAAGATTATCTTAAAAATCAAATTAATATTTAAAAAAAAATAATTAGTAAAAAAAGTTATGTTAGGTGATATTTTGAAATTATCTTAAAAATAATATATAATTGAAAAATAATGAAAAATTAGACAAATCACTATTTTTTAATGCACAATTAATAGTTAAGTAAGGAATGCTTTTTCTTTTTCATTTCAATACTTTAGGTACTTCAATTAAATTTAGTAGACTTTGTTCTCAAGTAGATTAGATTGAGTGTGGATGTTGTATTTGATATTGACATTAAATGAAAAGTACATAGTTTTCATGTCAATTTCAATCATGTTCCCTGCTTTGGCAACTTTTATTTTAGGTATGACAAACTTTAAAATGTTCATTCTTTGCATTCAATAATATATTTTTATATAGTGGTAAAATCATATGTACAATCTTGATATATACGTCTCTTAACAAAATCCGATTCTTGGTTTTATGCTAAAATGTAATATGAGATTTTATACATAAAATAGTTATGCAAAGCATAAAATTTTTCTCAATATATAAAGATTATGTAAAATTAAAGATATTGTTTTCTTTAATCATATACGTATATATGTTGATGGACAATAAAAACAGAAGTATTAAATATATAAAATTTAAATGCGATCTTGGATGATTCAGGTTAGAAAAAATTTTAAAATCATTGGTTGTTTTAACGTTTGATTTATGTAAGAGAATTAGATTATTTAGTTTTCAATTTTTTTATCAAAATCAAATAAAAAAGTAAGCATAACATAACCAATGGTATTTGATAAAAATAAAAATATTTTTAATTTTACTGAAGTACTAGAGATTATTTATATTATAAAAATTGACAAAAAAATATATCAATAGAAAAATATGAAAAATGGTAAGAGATATGTAAATTTTATTTTAATATTATTATAATTATATAAATATATATATGTAAATTTTATTTTAATATTATTATAATTATATAAATATATATATGTAAATTTTATTTTAATATTTAATATTTTAAAAAAAGAGTATTTTTTATTATATAAATTGAACTTAATTGATGGACTTGAAAATTTTTTTTTTTCATCATGGATTGGGCTTAGAAATATTTAAACCTAAAATATCAAATTGAGCCAAATCTAAGCAAACATATAAATTGTTAATGTCAACTATAAACTTAACTCAAACCCGATTCAATCCCCATAAACACTTCTAACCATTGGTTCACATTAAGGATAAAAAAAGTAAAAACAATTTCCCTTTAACACAACTTAACATTTCCTTCTTATTAAGAACAAGACTTATAAAATGTTTTTTAAGTGAAATTTATAAAATTTTATATTAAAAATAATTAAATTAAAATTAAAATTGAAAATCAAAATCAACAAACCAAAAGTTTTTGATACATAAATCAAGTGTATAAATTTAAAAAAATTTAATAAATTTTAATATATTTTTTAGATATTCATTTTTGATAAAAAAAAATTTAACAAAATTTTACCAAGCACTAACAAATTTTAATTATAAATTATATTTTTACTAATTTATTTACATATTATTAATTTTTTTATTATACTCATTAATATTTCAATTGTTTATTAAAATTTAATTGAATCATTTTTATTAATAAACTTTACAAACCTCACTAAAAAAATTATCTAAATTTTGATCTCCAATTAAATATTTATGATCTTAGTAGTAACCATTCATTATGCAGGCCAATCCCATTGCTCATCGCCATTCCAACTCTAATTCTTTATATCTCAATCTGCTAACAAATGCCAAACTTAAAATTGACAGAAAACAGATTCTGAAGCTTATTAATTGACTATCAAAAAATCAATGAAAACCAAGTTATTACAATCAATTTTATCAAAACTTAATTAGATTAAGATAGATAAAACATTCCAACTCAGTTCCTTGTAAATGAAAGTAATACAAGGGTAATGAAATATTTCCAAAATGTAAAAGACGTCTGTGGATTTTTCTTTCCAAATTAATAAAAAAATATACTTAATTCAGTGGCATTGAATGAAAAAAGAAAAATCAAAAAGAAGAAAAGCAGATATTAATTGGGCTTAAGCCACAATTTTACAAACAAAAACAACCCAACCTTTGCCTACCTTGTCTTGATTTCATGAAGAAAACAGTGTGCTTGTGACCCCAACACTAAAACCAAAAGACTACAAATACATTAGCCTTAGAGTTTCATCACAACTTGAAATAACTTGAAAAGAAAACAAAAATCAAAAAAGAAATGAATGCTATCAAGCTTTTCTTCCTCCTTCCCCTCCTAGCTCTTTGCTCTGTTGCTCTCGCATAGAGCAACTACGACTACCACTGGCTGGTTCAAACCTAGCCTAATGGGTACTGTTCTGTTAATCCTTGTGGTCTGACAGTGCTTCCACAGAGATTAGTGATGCATGGCCTTTGGCCAGCTAATAGTTCTGGATTGACTCCTGCACTGTGCCTGAATATTGTCGCTGATCCATAACCTTTGGTATGCCATTTGTTTCGATTTTCATTTTATTCTAACCTTAATTATTTGTCTATATTTGCAATTGTGGTTATTAACATACAAAATGTCATTTTGTAGTTCAATTTTTTTCCCCAGCAATTACAGAATAACATGAGCAGCCTTTGGCCTTCCATTGGTAAGTGGGACAACAACGATGCTTTTTGGGTTCATGAGTGGAAGCAACACGGTTCTTGCTAAACCAAGCCGCCACAGCCTTATTATTCCATTGCCATTAAATTGGTGAGAAGTACTGTGGACCTTGATTTGGCGATCAAAGCTGCAATTCCAATGGGAGGTTTTGCTCCTAGACGTGATATCATTAACGCGGTAAGAGGAAAGGTTGGGAATGTCACTCCACTCCTTCGATGTGTGAAGAAACCTAATGGTAATTATCTATTGTCAAAAATCACAGTTTGTGTCGACAAACAAGGGATCAAGGTGATATCATGCAATGTCAGAAAGGAGAATGTTCGTGACAATTGCAGGACAACAATCAAATTTTCAGCCCGAGTGAAATGAATGTTGCTTTACATGTGTGACTTGCCACTTCTATTGCAGTGATCAATTTATAATTATCTGTGTTATGATTTTAAGTTTAATTTTATATGAATAAACTCTTTATTGATCTGCTTTAAAATGATTTATTTACACACAAACAGCAAGAATCAAATTTGGCATACAAGTATGAGCATGTACGGTGGTCTCCGCCAGCATCACCGCCTGTCTATTTTTATAAGATAAATTTTATTTTAATTGATGCTAATTAAGAAAAAAAATTGGAAAACCCTTGCAAGCAAAATACAACAGTTTTAAAATTTTTAATATATACTTGGTTACAAAAGGCTATTATATATTATATACGTAACCATGCATTCACACCTATAATTATAAGTTGTGCATGTACTTCGTTTAAGTCCAACGAAAAAAATGCATGGCTACTGATATATGCATAACAGTTGAGGCGCTAGGGGCATGCATGCAGCAAAAGCTTTGGAAGTTGCTACACAGATATGGGATTAATTTGTAGAGTTGATGTTGAGTGGCTTTAGCCAAGATAACTTTTCTGCTCCTATTGTTCCTCCAATTATGAATATATATATATATATATATATATTTGGTTTGTAAAGTACTGAATCACAATAGCAAAAGAAATGGTACAATGACTCATCAATTACTAACCAAGTATAGCTTATCTTTTTAATTTTAATTAGAATGATGCTTTTAATGGGGTGGAGAAACGCCCATTTCATTATTACCTAATTAAATCTATTGCTAATAATTTATTTTGAGTTATGAAAGTATATGCAAGAGAAGGGTTCCTTGCATCATACGATTTATGAATGTCAATAGCTTACTATATAATATAGATTAGCATTGTGATTTAAAACAATATATATAGGCAAAATCTTTATTGACTTTATATGGAGATTTGAGGTTGTCAAGCTTTGTGCTCAAAAACTTTACTTATATATATGTATATATATATATATATATATATATATATATATATCAAGGCCTATAGCTTGTGTTTCTTGCATAAAATATAAAACTAGTTCAATGGAAAAAAAATATCATGGCAAAAAGTTTATTACAATTCTAACGCAGTTAAAACAACAATAAAACTATAATAAATCAAAATAAGATTAGTTTTTTACTAATAAATAGTCTTTACTTTTACTTGAAATGTTCAATCACATAACAATAAAATAAATTATACAGAAAAATCTTTATTTAATTAAAATTTTTACCTGCTTATGCTAAAATTAACTTAAGTTTAATAAATTTTTTAGTATTGAAAATGATACATAACTATCACATTTCATTATTGAAATTAAAAGACCAATTCAATGAAATGAATATACATCGGCACGGTGAAGCTTTAATTTCTTTTAGGAATGTGCAAGGCTTTTAGGAATAGTCAGATTCCTAAACATAATTAATTTTAATAAATCTTTAATTTCTTTCTTGCCCAAACTGCAATATATTAGTGTTGAAAACCTAAGCTACATGCAGGAACATTTCCTTCACTTAATTTGGAAAGAGAAATCCACTGACATCTTTTACTTTTTGGGAATATTTAATTACTTTCATTTGTAAGGAACAGAGTTGCATTAGTTATCTGTCCTAATCTAATTAACCTTTGATCAAAATGACTGTAATCGCTTGATTTTTATTGCTATTCTGATTCAATTAATGAACTTGACAAACTGTATTCTTTAAATTTTCATTTTGAGATTTGATAGCAGATTTAGCTATAGAGAAAGAATCAAAATTGGAATACTGATGAGCAATACTGGTGGTCCGCAGATATCTTGATTGAGATTCTTTTGAAATTGAAGGTCAAATCTATCATTCGTATGTGTGTGGCAAAAACTTGTTAAACAGAAATTATAGATTTAATTGTTCAATGAAGAATGTATATAACATACAGTACTAAAACACAAATGATGCAAAAAATATATATAAATTTCTCATTTTCAAGTAACTTATAGATTTGCGGTTAGTTTAATATTGTTTTTATTGTTGAAAAAATTAGGATTAGAAAACACGTATTTAAAAAGTGTGATAAAATGTGATTAAAAATTTTAAATATTAATATTATTGTTAAAAATTATTATGAGTAATTAAAATATATACATAAAATAAAATTAATATTTAAAATATAAGATAATATAACGAATTTCATACTAAAAACCTTCACTCAAAATTTTTTTATTATTTAACATTATGTTCGAATCAAAAGCAGTTTTTAATTCAAAAATTACTTTCAACAATAATACTAAACAAAATTTTAATTAATGTAATACATTTATCGGATGGTTTTGAACTCAAAGAAATTACAATATATAAACATATATATATGGTCAGCAAATAATAATTATTAGATTTATATAATTAAATCTCAATCATTGATTAAATTTTAAAGTTAAGAAGGATAAAACCTGCTTATCAAGTAATGAGAACATAAAACAAAATTTATAAAATTTTATATATAATTTAAATAATATTCACTTTATGTAATCTTTTTTTTTTTTTCACTTTATTATATGTTTATGAAAAAAACCTTAAAATAAAAAAATAATTATTAAAAATATTCATTTTTAAAAAATTTAATGTAATTGGTATTTTTGAAAATAGCTAAAAAATATTATAAAAATAATTATAAAGAAATTAAAAAATATTAATATAAAATTTTTTCAAAGAAAAAATTAACTTAAAAGAATTTATATTTTAAATAAAATTAAAAAATTATTAACATAATCAAATGAGAGAAATAATAAGATTTATATCAATTTATGTAAAATGAGATAGAAATATTGTAACACACTAAAAAATGAGTTATGAAAATTTTAAACATAATTAAATGTAAGAAAAAAATGTTAAAAGATTATTTTAATACAAATAATTAAGTTAATAATGTAAATTTTAAATTAATTATTTTTCTTATAAATATATAAAAAATAGTTAAAAATACATTCAAGGATAAAAATTAACATAAAAGAAATTATACTTTTAAAAAAATTAATAAAAAATTTATTAATTTAAGCATGTTAGAGGAATTGTAAAATTTGTATCATTGCATAAAATATGTTAGAATGTTGTAACACATAAAAAATAACTATGATAATTCTAAACTTAATGAAATGTAAGAATACCATAAAAAATATTATTGTAATATAAATAATTAAGATAGCAACATAAAATTTTAATTAATTATTATTTCTATAAATATATAAGGAAAATATCTAATAAATAAAAATATAGATAATGTAAATAGCTAAGAAGAAATGTAATAATCGTATTATTTTGCGTAAAATAAGTAAGAAGTGTCATAACATACTAAGAAAGAACTATGACAATTCTAAACATATTGAAAGTAATTATAGATGTAAAATGTATTATTATAATGTAAATAATTATGATGAGAATATAAAAATTTAATTGATTATTGTTTTTGTGTATATATATATATATATAATAGCTATAAATTTAAAAATAAATTGGTAACGTAAACAAGTGTGAAAAATGTAAAATTAGTGTCACTTAGCATAAAATGAGTAAAAAGTATCGTAACTTACTAAAGAGTTATTATAATGTAAGAAAAATCATAAAAAAATATTATTATAATGTAAATAATTATATTGACAATGTAAAATTTTAACTAATTATTTTTTTTTAAATATATAAACAAAACAACTAAAAATTGAAAAACAAATAGATTATGTAAAATGAGTATCATTTGGTGTTAAACTAAAAAAAGTATCATAACACACTAAAAAAGAATTATTGCAATTCTAAACATAATTAAAAGTATGAACAATTATAAAAATATATTATTTTAACGTAAATGATTAAGTTATCAACATAAAATTTTAGTTAATTATTTTTTAAACATATAAGAAAAATAGCTAAAAATTAAAAAACATATTGGTAACAAAAATAAGTGAGAAGAATCGTATAGCATAAAATGGGTATGAATTAATGTAATACACTAAAAAATGTTATGATAATTATAAGCATAATGGAAAGTAAAAACAACCACAATAATATTATTATAATGTAAATAATTATATTGACAACATAAACTTTAATTAATTATTGTTATGTAAATATTTAAATAAAATAGATAGAAATTAAAAAATAAATTGATAAAGTAAACAAGTGAGAACAAATGTAAAATTAATATCATTTGGCCTAAAATAGGTAAGAAGTGTAGGAACATATTAAGAGTTATGATAATTTTAAATGTAATGAAAAAATAAACTACCATAAGAAGATATTATTGTAAAGTAAATAATTATGTTAACAACTTTAAATTTTAATTAATTATTATTCCTACAAATATATAAGAAAAAAAACTAAAAATTAAAAAATAAATTAATAACGTAAAAAAGTAAGAAATATAAAATTAGTATCATTTGGCATGAAATAAGTAAGAGGAATCGTAAAACACTAAGATAGAGTTATGACAATTTTAAATGTAATCAAAAGTAAGAACAATCATAAAAATATATTATTATAATATAAATAATTATGATGGCAATGTAAAAATAATCATAAAAAAATATTATTGCAAAGGTAATAATTATGTTGATAACGTAAAATTTTAATTATTTATTATTCCTGTAAATATAAAAGAAAAATAGCTAAAATTAAAAAACAAATTGATAAAAAAACAAATGAGAAGTAACGTAAAATTAATATCATTTGGAATAAAATGGGTTAGAAGTGTCGTAACACACTAAAAAAAAGCTATAACAATTCTAAATTTGATAAAAGTAAGAATAACAGTAAAAATATATTATTGTAACATAAATAATTATGATGATAATGTAAAATTTTAATTAATTATTATTATTGTATATATATTATATAAGGAAAATGATAGAAATTTTAAAAAATTGGTAATGTAAACAAGTGAGAAAAAATGTAAAATTAGTACCATTTAATATAAAATGGGTAAGAAGTATCATAATATACTAAGAAAAAGTTATGATAGTTCTAAACATAATGAATGATAAGAACAACCATAAAAATATATTATTATAATGTAAATATTTAAGTAGACAACATAAAATTTTAATTAATTATTATTTTTAAAATATACAAGAAAAGTATCTAATAATTAAAGCAAATAGGTAACTAAAAAAATAAGAAAAATATAAAATTTGTATCATTTTGCATAAAATAAAAAAAGAGTTATGACAATTCTAAATGTAATGAAAGATTAAAATAACTGTAAGAAATTATTATTATAACATAAATAATTAAGTAGATAACTTAAAATTTTAATTGATTATTGTTTTTATAAATATATAAGAAAAATAACTAAAAATTGAAAAACAAATAAGTAATGTAAATAAGTGATGAAAACGTAAAATTCATATGATTTGCTATAAAATGGGTAAATAATGTTGTAACATACTATGAAAAAGTTATAATAATTTTAAACGTAATTAAAAGTAAGAACAATTGTAAAAAAGTATTATTGTAATGTAAATAATTAAGTAGATAATATGAAGTTTTAATTAATTATTGTTTTGTTAATATATAAGCAAAATAGCTAAAAATTTAAAAATAATAATAAGTAATGTAAACAAGTGAGAAAAATCATAAAATTCGTACCATTTGACGTAAATAAGTAAAAAGTGTCATAACACAAACTAAGAAATAGGTATAACAATTCTAAACGTAATGAAATGTAAGAACAATTATAAGAAGATATAATTACAACGTAAACAAGTAAGTAACATAAAATTTTAATTAATTATTATTTTTGTAAATATATAAGAAAAATAGATAAAATTTAAAAATCAAATAAGAAACTTGAACAAGTGAGAAAAAGTGTAAAATTCATATCATTTGGCATAAAATGAGTAAGAAATATCATAACACATTAAAAAAGAATTATGACAATTCTAAACTTATTGCAATATAAGAATAATTGTATGAAAATATTAACATAATGTAAATAATTAAGTTGGTAATATAAAATTTTAATTAATTACTGTTCATATAACTATATAAAAATTTAATATATAATAATAAAAAGTTTTTGTAACTTAAACATGCGAGAGAAAAAGTAAATGCCATATCATTATTATAAATGTTTTAAAAGTCTCTTAACATATAACAAGAAAAAATTATAATAATTTTAAATGTAATAGAAAGGAAAAACAACGATTAGAAAATATTATTATTATATAAATAATTAAGTCAATAACATAGAATTTTAATTAATTATTATTTTTATAAATATATAAAAATGAGTAATAAATAATAAAAATTTATTAAAACAAACAAGTGAGAGGAACAATAAAATTTCTCTCATATTTGAATGCTATCATTATATCATTTTTAGTCTTAAAAATTTATTAACGTAAATATTTGTATAGCAATTTTATTTTTACATAGTAAAAATATTTGTGTAATAGTAAAAAATATCACATCTTAATCGAGTGGCATTTCAAATATGCTGAATTATTTTTTTTATAAAAAGACACTGAAATTAGCAATAAAGTACCTATAAAAATCATATAAATTAAATGATATAATACTAGCTTTTATTTTTATGTTTTATGTTAATAAATTTTTAACATTAGAATGAAAAATCATACAAATAAAATTGTAAAATATATAAAATAAATAACAAAAAATAATTTTAAGATTAAAAAGACAACATAAAATAATTGATATTTTAAAACTAAAAAATAAAAATTATTAAGATGAATACTGAAATTTATATTAATTATTGTTGTAACACTATTATTTGTTCCATTGCCAAAGGGTTTAAGCTCTAGCCTTCCTTGCCATCTATCTATATCTTCCTTTGTTTAGATTTATACAACATTTTCAATTTTCTCAAATTGTTGTAAGGATATGTTTACGCATGCTCAGTAAAAGAGCATGTTCTGACTTATAAGCCTTTACTTTTGAAACTACATTTGGTTCTTCTGTTATTCCGTTGAAATAAGGTGTATTTTTGTCTTAAATTTTTCATGTGCTTGTGCTACAGAACCTCTTGGATCATGGGTGGTACGCACAGATTTTGTAAGGAAAAAATATATTCTGACGTTTCGGTGAAAGTTCCAAATTGCAAAATTATTGGTCCTTTTGTTTATACCTTATTGCTTTTATATATATTTTTTACCATTTTCATGTCATATTTAAAATGATCATATCTAAAAATTTAATGAAAGATGAAAGTATTAAATTATATCAAGAATCCACGTACATCACAATATAAAAGCATGGTAGCAAAAATGAGAATGCAAAACCAGAATACTTGCCACTAGGCGTGAAAAGTTTTCAAACTTTCCAGAAATGACATCTCTTGCAGCTGCATTCCTTTTCTTTTCATACCATGAGAAACTTCAGAGCCAGCTTCTAGTGATGAGTACACACCGAAGAAGAAAGGTATTAAGCTACTCATCGATTGAAAAGATAACTCCGTTTCGCTTTCGCTTGATGAAGTCATGTATTGTATGATTCACCACCTATAATAAAGAGAAAACTGTCCTGAGATAGAGCTATTTATATATATATATATATATATATAATTTTTTTTACCTCAAAACCATCCATCCATGATTTCAAGAGATTGGTCTCTGGAATATAACACACTGAAACAGAAAGCAACAAATATATATATATATATATATTTGCATCATTTGAGTTTTAGTATTGCATATTATATATATTTTATGTTGAACAATTAAATCTATAATTTCTATTGAACAAGTTTTGCCAGACTTGATAGATTTGACAGGTAATTTCGAGAGAATCTCAGTCAATATATATGCAGGCCAATCCCATTGCTCATTGCCATTCCAACTCTGATTCTTTATATCTCAATCTGCTAACAAATCCCAAATTTAAAATTGACAGAAAACAGATTGTGAAGCTTATTAATTGACTATCAGAAAAGCAATAAAAACCAACTTATTACAATCAATTTTATCAAAACTTAATTAGATTAAGACAGATAATCATTCAACTCAATTCCTTGTAAATAAAAGTAATACAAGGGTAATGAAATATTCCCAAAATGTAAAAGATGTCCGTGGATTTTTCTTTCCAAGTTAATAAGAAAGATACTTAATTCAGTGACATTGAATAAAAAGGGAAAAGTCAAGAAGAAAAGCAGATATTAATTAAGGTTAAGCCACAATTTTACAAACAAAAACAACCCAACCTTTGCTTGCATTGTCTGGATTTCTCATAGTCAACTCAATTTTTTTATTATTTAACATTCTGTTCGAATCAAAAGCAGTTTTTAATCCAAAAATTATTTTCTACAACAATACTAAACAAAATCTTAATTAATGCAATATACTTATCGGATTAGTCCACATGCTCCCAATAAACACTTTGATAAATTCAATATAAAATGTCTATTGATTTTAATTTCCCTATCCTTCTTCTTTTGATTCAATATTTTTACTATCATTTTATTATGAGAATTATTATGAAATTTTAATGTATTCCATTCATAATTACAATCATTGGTAAAGAAAATTATAATTACATCTGTGTATGTTACTTATATTTTTTACTTTATATCAAAATTTAATTTATAATTAATTTAAATAAAAATAATATTTTTAATTTCAACCATTTTGATTTAAGAGTAAAAAAATGTAAAACTTACACAAATATATGTGAATCTTTCTTCAAATTTCTATAGAGATCAATTTTTAATTAAAAATAAATTTGTTCAATTAAAATATTTAATATAAAATTCAACTATTTATTATGAATTAAGATTTTGAGGTTGTTGTCGTAACGATTTTGTGTCCGCCCGACGAATTTGGAAACAAAATAAAAAAATAACGGAGTCGCCACCAATCTTTTTTGACTAGGTGCAATTGGCCACCTATTAAAACATATCCTTTTAATGAAATCTTAAAATTAATTAAAATTTATTAAAAATATAATTTTACGGTCTGCGAAACAGTCTGGGTTTGAGAGTCGGTTACGCGTGGGGAAGGATTAGCACCCCCACAACGCCCGTTAAAAATGGTACCAATTAACAACGTGTTATCCTTTGATTTTGATAAAAACAGTCTTATTTTCAGTATTCGAAAAATAATTTCCTTGATTTTTTATTTATTAAAAAAAATTATTCTCGAGAAAAATAAATCAAAACCTTTTTATTGAAATAATTCTTAAAATGTTCCAGTACGTTAGTAACATTAAAAGAACTTTTTCTCACCTAGAGATTTCTTAAAGCATCTCTGCTCGGAATACTTTTAGAATCTCATCTTTGGAGGCTCGAATTTATTTTTCGTAAGAAAATGTCATGTTAAAAGAAAATATTCTCGAGAAAAATAAATTAAAACATTTTTATTGAAATAATTCTTCAAATGTTCCAGTACGTTGGTAACATTAAAAGAACTTTTTCTCACCTAAAGATTTCTTAGGCATCGCTTCTCGGAATACCTTAGAATCTCATCCTCAGAGGCTCGAATTTATTTTTCGTAAAAAAATATCATGCATGCAATGCAAAATGTTACCATGTTCATGCATACATTTTATTCTCCTTTGTTAGAAATTTTATTAATTGTTTTATTAATAATAATTTTGAAGAAAAATGAATTTAATTATATTGAAGATTTTCTATAAATATTCCAATACGCTGGTAATATTTTACAAAAAATCTTCTCACCTAGAGATTTCTTAAAGCATCTCTACTCAGAATACTTTTAGAATCTAATCATTGGATTAAATTTCTTTTCTTCTTATTTTTATTACATATATTTTTAATTTATTAACCAATTTTTATTTATTATTTAAAAAAAAAAAGAAAATCTTTACTGTATTGAAAATTTTTATAAATACTCCAATACACTAGTAGTATTTTAAAAAAAATCTTCTCACCTAGAGATTTCGTAGGCATCACTACTCGAAATACCTTTGAATCTCATCATCAGATAAAAATTTCCTTTTCTTTCATTTTTTATTACTTTAGCATTATTATTAAACTTATTTTTACATTATTATTTTTAAAGTTTATTCTAAAAATTAACATAATTAAAAAAAATTTAACCAAAATTTCATCATTTAATCTAATAAATATAAATATTTTAATATGCATAAATATTAATAAAAGAATATATAAAAATAAGAAAAATTCAAAAAAATAAAATATTTCTACCTGAACCGGACCGGTCAACGGTCCGATCAACGCCCGGTTCAGTTCAACGGTTCGGTCCGACGGCTCGGCTCAGTCTGGGCGGTTCAATATCGGTTCGGTTCAATCTGGGCAGTTCGATTTTGGTCCAATCAGACCGGTCAGAGCTGATGAAGGAAACAGGTCGTGGGTCGGGTGCGCGGACCCCGGGTCGGGTCGCGAGTTGACGCGTGGATCCTCCTTGGCTAAAACGGCGTCGTTTTGGCCCTATGCCTAAAACGACGTCATTTTGCTTTTAATTTTTTCTATAAATAACTTGAAAATTTTTTTTTGTTCATTTGGTCCTGTTTTCAGAAAAAAAATGAGAAAGAGAGAGGGCTCTAAGGGAAGGGTTCGGCCCGTCGCTGTCCAGCCGCCGCTTGGTCCACCGTCGGCGATGGTCGTCGGTGATCAAAAAATGGTCAGAAGGTCATCGAAGATTCCTCTAGATGCCCTTTTTCCAGATCCGATCTCTTTTTCACTGGAAACAGCCCAATCGACGTAGATCGGGGCTCAAAGTTTCGGTCTCTTTTTTTTTTGACAGAATCGACTGATCTCTCTCTCTGTTTTTTTTTAGGTGGCTTTCTGGCGCTGGGTTCCCTGTTCCAGGGGACTGTTGTTTCTTTTTTTGTGTTTTTGCAAAAAAAAATTTTTTTTTTTATAGAAGCTGCCCTTTTTTTTTACCGTTTTTTTTTCTTCCTTTTTTTCTCCTTCCTTCTTTGTCTGGTTTGCAAGCTCTATTTATAGAGCTTGTTGGGATTCAAATATCTAATTTGTTGATATTCGAATCCCATTTTTCAATTGAAAAATCACACCTACCGTCCGTGATTGGTGGCTTGTCGGTCGTTGGCAGCTACGGTGGTGCTTTTAACTTTAGGGATTGTGCATTTAATGCACTAGATTTGAATCGGATAAGGATGAAAAAGAAGAAAAAAGAAAAGAAGAAGAAGACAAACGCAGAAACGAGAAGAAAAGAAAGAGAAGAAGAAAAAAGAAAGAAAGAAAAATAAATAATATTAATAATAATAATAATAATAAAAATTAAAAAAAATGGTGTTTACAGTTGCCCCTCTTTGCCATTTTTGTGAAACAGGAATAAGGCAAAGACAAATAAACAACCATTTTGTTTGGAAAGATGAAAAGAAAAAAAAAAATTTTTTTTTCGGTTCGATAGAAAAGGGCTCCTCTCAACAGAGGTTCAATCGATATTTTTGAAAGTTTAAAAGGCTCTTCTCAACAGAGGCTCAACAACTTTAAAATCTCATGAAAAGGCTTCTCTCAGCAGAGGCTCAACGACTTTAAAATTTCATGAAAAGCGCCTCTTAGCAGAGGCTCAACAACTTTAAAATCTTTAAAATCTTTAAAATCTCATGAAAAGGCTCCTCTTAGCAGAGGCTCAACAACTTTAAAATCTCATCTTGGAAAGGCTCCTCTCAGCAGAGGCTCAACGACTTTAAAATTCTCATCTTGGAAAAGCTCATTTCAGCAGAGGCTCAATGACTTTAAAATTCTCATCTTGGAAAAGCTCCTCTCAGTAGAGGCTCAACGACTTTAAAATCTCATCTTGGAAAAGCTCTTCTCAGCAGAGGCTCAACGACTTTAAAATTCTCATCTTGGAAAAGCTCCTCTCAGTAGAGGCTCAACAACTTTAAAATCTCATGAAAAAGCTCCTCTCAGCAGAGGCTCAACAATTTTAAAATTCTCTAAAAAAGCTCCTCTCAGCAGAGGCTCAACAACTTTAAAATTTTATCTTGTTTTCAAATTTGAGTTCTTATCTTTGAACAATTAAATTTCCTCTTTTGAATTCTTTTGTTTGATCATTGTCTTTACCAAAATCTTGTTTTTCATTAAGAAATAGAAAATTTCTATCTTTGTTACAACTTATCATGGATGCATGTACTGAGTGCTCATAATGCAATGCATGTAATGCAATCAAAATCATTCATTGTAGTAAAAAGGTTCTCGAAATCTCTCGCTTTTGGCTTCTTTTATCAAAATTCTTATATGACCAATCTGTTCTCAATATCTGACCACAATATGTCTTGTCATGTTTTTCTCATCCTTTTTCATTTAACTTTTTCAACTTTAAAAGTAATGCTGAGATCTTTCATGTTTGTTTTTCTTTTCATCATTTTAAGTTCAAGACAAATAAAATGCAATCACACATTTCTCTTATTCACTTGCACGATGAACAAAAAATATCAGATAAGGACAAAGGAAAGGATAGGCTTTATTTTCAAAGGAAAGATAATGTATTTCATATGGCTAATAACAAGTGCATGTCAAAGTATTTGAGTTGAAACAAAAGTGTCAAAAAAATGATCATAAGATAATCATGAACAAAATATTCTCAGATTCTTTCTCTAAAACAAAATCAGATGACTTCTTTGATCATTCAGAGTTCGT
Organism: Durio zibethinus; assembly: GCF_002303985.1. Next base: position 8,142,898 of record NW_019167926.1, on the reverse strand, counting down.
CAAACTACACTTGCCCCTGCATTATGGGATCTTTTCTTGATAATGCTTCTGCTTCACATCCAAGCCGCCTTTTCAAGTTTTCAGCTTAGATAAGTCATCTTTTTTTTTTACTTTTTTTTTACTCTTTTTTTAAGCAAAATATTTCTTCACAACATCTGAATTTATTGGGGTAGGAAAATCACCTCCGTCCATTTTTGCCAAAATCAATGCCCCACCAGAAAAGGCCTTTTTTACCACATACGGGCCTTCCCAATTTGGTGTCCATTTCCCCTGATTATTATGTTGATTTGGAAGGATTCTTTTTAGCATTAAGTCTCCTTCCCTAAAGCAACGGGGATGAGTTTTCTTGTCATGTGCTCTCATAATCCTCTTTTGATATAATTGACCATGACAAAGTGCTGGAAATATTTTTTCTTCGATAAGGTTTAACTGCTCGTAGCGATTTCGAACCCATTCTGCTTCCCTCTAACCTCACCTCCATTAGGACTCTAAGTGAGGAGAATTTCCAATTCGACCGGTAGCCACACTTCCATTCCATATACCAAAGAGAATGGTGTGGCCCCAGTAGATGTATTGACTGACGTTTTATAAGCATGCAAGGCAAAAGGTAACTTCTCATGCCAATCTTTGTAATTTTCAGTCATTTTCTCTAGGATTCTTTTGATATTCTTATTCGCAGCCTCCACTGTCCCATTCATTTTTGGACGATATGGTACCGAATTACGATGGCGGATCTTGAACTGAGTCCATACTTCATTCATCATTTTGTTGTTCAAGTTTTTGGCATTATCAGAAATAATTGTCTCTAGAAGCCCATATCTGCATATTATCTCTTTTTTATGAACTTACATACCATAGATCGGGTCACGCTAGCATATGATGCAACCTCTACCCATTTGGTGAAGTAATCAATCATCACAAAAATGAATCTAGGCCCATTCGAAGCTT